>JAJEJO010041958.1:56063-87146 GCA_020662805.1 Glaucomys volans | reverse complement strand
CAGGTAGACCAGTGGTACAGAATAGAGGACACAGAGACAAACCCACATAAATACAAGTATCTCACACTTGACAAAGGAACCAAAAACATACATGGAGAATAGATAGCATCTTCAACAAATGGTGCTGGGAAAACTGGAAATACATACGCAGCAAATTGAAACTAAACCCATGTCTCTCACCCTGCACAAAACTCAACTCAAAGTGGATCTAGGACCTAGGAATTAGACCAGAGACCCTGCACATAATAGAAGAGAAAATAGGTCCAAATCTCCATCATGTTGGCCTAGGACCAGATTTCCTTAACATGACTCCCAAAGAACAAGAAATAAAAGCAGGAATCAATGATTGGGATAGAGTCAAACTAAAAAGCTTTTTCTCAGCAATGAAAAGAATCAGCAATGTGAAGAGAGAGACTTCAGAGTTGGAGAAAATCTCTGGCACACACACTTCAGATAGAGCACTAATCTACAGAATCTACAAAGTACTCAAAAATCTTTACACCAAGAACACTAACAACCCAATAAATGCATGGGCCAAAGAAGTAACAGGCACTTTACAGAGGAAGATCTTCACGCAATCAACAGATTTATGTAAAAATGTTCAACATCCCTAGTTATAAGAGAAATGCAAATCAAAACTACCTTAAGATTTCATCTTACCTCAATTAGAATGTCTTTTATTAAGAATACAGGCAACAACAGGTGTTAGTGAGGATGTGTGGAAAAGGGTACACTCCTACATTGCTGGTGGGATTGCAAGTTGGTGCAGCCACTCTGGAAAGCAGTGTGGAGATTCCTTAGGAAACTTGGAATAGATCCACCATTTGACCCTGCTATCCTACTCCTTGGCCTATACCCAAAGGACTTAAAATCAGATTACTACAGTGATGCAGCCACATCAATGTTCATAGCTGCCCAATTCACAATAGCTAGATTGTGGAACTAACCTAGATGCCCTTCAATAGAGGAGTGGATAAAGAAACTCTGGTATATATACACAATGGAATATAACTCAGCCATAAAGTAGAATAATTATGCCATTTTCAGGTATATGCGTGATGTTGGAGACTGTTATGCTAAGTGAGATTAGCCAATCCCAAAAATGGAAATGCCAAATGATCTCTCTGATAAGTGAATGATGATGCATAATGTGGGGTGGAATGAGGGCAAGAATGGAGGAAGGATAGATAGCATAGAGGGAAGGGAGGGTTGGGGTCAGGTTGGGGGGCATAATAATAACAGAGTGTGTGACAGACATCATTGCCCTGTGTACATGTATGAATACACAGATGGTGTGACTCTACTTTGTGTACAACCAGAGATACAATAGCTGTACTCCATTTGTGTTCAATGAGACAAATTAAATAAATAATAATAAAAAATTAAATAAAGAATGCAAATAATAATAAATTCTGGTAATGATATTGGGGGGGATGTAAACTCATACCTCATTGGTGGGACTGAAAATTAGTATAAACCACTGTGGAAAACAGAATGGATACTCCACCTAAAAAGAAGGAATTTACCCACCATACAACCCAGTATCTGACTCCTCATTATTTCTGTGAAAGAACTAGAATCAGCACACTCTCGTGATACAGCCACCTCAATATTTGTAGCAGCGCTATTTACAAAAGCTACAATATGAAACCAACCCAGGTGTCCATCAACAGATAAATGGATCAAGAAAATGTGTAAAATATACACAATGGAGTGTATATATACCATGTACTCAGACATAAAGAAGAATTAATTATGGCATTTGTTAATAAATGGATGGAACTGGAGAATATCATTCTGTATAATTAGCTAGATTCAGAAAGCCAAGGGTGGAAAGTGTTCTTTCGTATGCAGAAGCTAGATGGGATTAGTGGGGATAAAAGAGGGGTCAGATTTCATAAGGGTAGAGGGAACACCAATGGATTAGAAGAAGGAGATTGAGGGGGAAGATGGAGGGAGGGAATGGGAAGAAGATATGGAATAAATTTGAAAAATTATACTAAGTGCATGGAGAAATACACCACAGTGATTTCCACCTTTATGTGTATCTGTTAAGCATCAATTAAAACTAAATAAATTAATAAGTAAATAAACTAAGAATAAATATTAAAGTGGAGCATGGCCAACAGGGTGAAAGAAGATGGGAGGGAAAGAGACAGCATCAAAGACTAAAATGGAGCAAATAAATTCCATGGATGTATGATTATGTCAAAATGAACCCAACTGCTGGGCATGGTGACACATGCCTGAAATCCCAGTGACCCAGGAAGCTGAGGCAGGAGGTTCATGAGTTCAAAGCCAGCCTCAGCCACTTAGCATGGCTCTATGCAACTTGGTAAAACCCTGTCTCAAAATTTAAAAAAAGGTTGTGATTGTGGGGAGTGATAATGTGGATCAAGGTGTCTGATTGCTGTTGTTGTGCACTTGCGCTGGGATCTCCTTGTGTAACAGCACAGGTTAACATTGCCCAGTTGCTATGGCAACACCTGACATGGTAACTGTACAAAAGCTCAGAGTTATCAGTTTTTAACCTTGAAACTCAGACGCTGGTGCCTAGGGATAGAGGATTCTAAGCATAGCAAGATAACCATAATGTATCCTCAGCACTGTGACCCTCAAGCTTGCCTGTTTTCCAGAAACATTTGCACAAATCACCTTTTGATGATAAGAAACCTATATAGTAAATGTGCCCAGATATCTCTGGGTCATTACATCACTATCAATTTGTCATGTCCCACCTGGGCTCAGCTTTCTCTTTATGTGTATCTGTTTGTTTCTTCCAATCCCCCATTGCCCCTCTGCTGGTTTCTAAATTAATGGCCATGTAGGACACAGCAGGAGATGTGGCTCAGTGGTTAGGCACCTGAATTCAATTCCTGGTACCAAAACTAACTAACTAACTAAATAAACTCAATGATTATTGGTTAATGTATGATTTCAGTATAATGTATTAATAAAAGCATTTAAAAAGAATACATGCAGTATTTCAAAAAATAACTATTAACTTTTGTCAGCAGACTGAGGGTGTCAGATCCCACCATTAGTTAAATTTTTGATGACTGCCATTCTGACCTGTGTGAGATAAAATATCAGTGTGTTTGGCTGGAATTTTCCTAATTACTAATGATGTTGAGCATGTTTTCATTTATTTTTTACTGTGCAAATGAAATAAAACCTTTATTCTTACTATTTTTTATATTTGTTTTTTTATTTGTTCTAATGAGTTCTGCATGACAGTAGAATGCATTTATACATTTTGATAAGTCACACATAAATGGAGTATAATTTCTCTTGTTTTTATATATTTGTTTGATATTTGTGTTTCTTCTTTCAAGGAAATGTCTGTTCAATTGATTTCCCAAATATTAATTGGGTTATTTGGCTTATTTTGGTGTTAAGTTTTTTGAGTTCTTTATACTTTCTAAATATTAATCTTCTGACCAAAGAGTAACTAGCAAAAGTTTTCTCCTATTCTATAAGTTCTCTTTTCATATTCTTAAATGCTTCATTTACCAAGCAAATTTTCTATTTTGAAATCTACAAGTTTGGAGGTATTATAGGAGTACTCATCTATCTCAATGGAATATATATTTGGTAGTCAAACATAAATGGTATCAGATCCAGCTGGGAGCCCAGAGGACCTAGCCACTTGAATTTCCCCCCAGGTCCAAGCACAGGTCTGCTTTAGGCAGACTCAGCCATGAACACAGGCCCACCGAGATATCAGGACAGCCATCTCCAGCACTAAGCACAGGCCTGCACCCCATCCCTGGTCCAGTGCCCAGGCCTGCACCCACACTGTGACTGCCCATCTATCAACACCAGGTTGCCTTCACCCACAAGCATTGATTATTCGTGACCTGGAGGCAGTGGGACAGCACCCTTCTTGAAACACTGCATTATCAAGCACCTCTCAAGCATCAGACTACTGAAAAGTGGAGGTTTGAACAGTACAATATAATTTTATTGCAGACATTTTTATATAGTAGCATTATTACAATTATTCCTATTATACATACTATATTCCCACTTTTTTCTTTTATTAATATTCTTATCACTCTATCATCCTCAGATATCTGTTTCCCTGGAGACTCTTTCTCTCTTTTCTCATGCTAAAATCTTATTTTGTTAATCCCTCTTTCACTGTTTCTCTGACCTAGTACCTCTATAGACTCACTTCCTAACTCATTAATGTTATATTCTACACCCCTCTTCATCCTCTTTCTCCACTATTTGAAATTGTGTTTGAAAGCTTGCAAGGCAGCGGGTGGCCAAAGATGTAAGCCCACCAGGTGGGTTCACCAGAGTCAGACAAAAGTAGTGGATTGTGATTTATAAGAGACTGTGTCCTGGGCAAAATCTACAGCCCCCTCCCCAGGGTGAAAGTTGGGGTGGGAGAGCCAGAAGAAATTGCACATGGCTTTGGCTGCTCAGGGTTTTTATACAGGGGAAGGGGCCGGGAAAAGGTGGACCCAAGGTGGACATCAGGGTCAGTAGGTCTGCCTCACTGGTCACTTTGGCACAGTGTGTTGCTAGATGTCCTTGCTCCCTCCCCCTGCAGCTGCCCAAATTCGACCTGACATCCCGACCTTTTTGGGGATATAGGGTGCCGGAGTCTGTCTGGTTGCTTCCTGCATGGTTGAGGGGCACTGTGGGGGAGGAAAAAGAGATTTCAGGGTCAGAGTCAGTGGGGAGGCAGCTGTAAGTGTGCAGGAGCATTTACTTGTATGTCACCCTGGCAACCTCACTCATGCAGCTCTGGGCAAACTTGGATGCTTGAGAGTTTTAACGTTTTTCTCAATGAGTCCAGTTTCTCAGTCCAGTTTCCTTGATGTAGTTGTAGTATTCTTCCTCTAGGAATATACATGTTTCTCCTTTGTATGTTGTCAGAAGATCAAGTGCTTGGCAGTTCTGTAAGGAAACTTGGGCAACAGATGTTATTTGTCTCTGTAGGGATGCTAATGTTTTGAACAGACCAGATTAATTCAGCTTCACTATATAGAATCAATTCAGGAACTAAAAAGTGGAGGGCACAGAGAAAGCGAGGGCAATGTTGGAATCTAAGTTTTTGTATGAGTATCATTATACCAGAGAAAGAATCTTGGAGGAGCAAACATGGGAGAAGATACCTGTATGGTTTGGTTGCAAGGTACTGAGTTAGAGGAACTGTAACAGTATGTAATGTTCTCTGAGGAGTTTTAGTAAAGGGGAACTCCCTCCAAAGGTGAAGGGGGGGTCTTTTGAGGCTCTGAGGAAGTAGTAAAGGGGGTACTCATAGGAATGGCTGTTAGCAGGGTCTGGTCCAAACCTGCACAAAGAAAACAATCCGAGATGTCATTAACTCTGGAGAGACTGAGAAGTTGAAGACCTTGATGTATCAGAGTAAGCCATGAGAAAGGATTAGCACTAGGCTGAGTAACTGCATTGATCTGGAGTTGGATCTCCTTTTCCTGCTTCTGGATGGTTAGGTTAACCTGAAGAACCACCTGAATATAAACTTCTAGATTCTAAGTTAAGCCTCAGGATGGTCGGCTGTTGTCCCTGTGTAAACTTTACCCTCGAGGATTGGGGTCAGTAGGGGATATGGATTTTTCAGGTGATGTCGAGGCTTCTGGAGACTAGTTGAACAATCTGAGAGGTGATGACTGGACCATTGTCTGACTGGATGGATGCAGGAAGTCTGAATCTGGGAATAACTGCTCAATGAGGACAGAGTCAATGATGTCAGCTGTTTCCCTGAGGGTAGGGAAGGTTTCTATTTAGCCTGAAAAAGTATCAACCAAGGTAAGTAAGTAACAGAGTTGTTTTGCATTTGGGTATATGGGTGAAGTCAATCTTCCAGTTTTTGACTGGAAAACTGTTCACATCAGCTGTCAAGACCTAAAGGATGTAGGATCCTCCCATGTGATGGCAAGGAGGGAATAGGAGTAAGGGTGGAGAGGAACTGTAAAGACCACATCTTTGAGATCCAGTAGTGTGAAATGAGTGGTAGAAGGGGAATGCAGGAAAAAAGAGTGCAGAGTCCAGGAACCACTAGGTGGATGGGAATAACTACCTCATTAGTTAGATGGAGGTCCTGGACCAAGTATAGTTTCCTGAAGGCTTATGTACAGGCAATGTGGGAGTATTACAGGGGAGGAGTCAGTAGGGATGAGGAGTCCCTGAATAAGTAACTGATCTATGATGAATTTAAGTCCTTCCTGGAAACTGAGGATGTGAAGGAAACTTAGAATGAAGTTTCAGTTAGATAAGGACTGGCTTGTGGTGGGAGGCTATGATTTGCTTGGAGGTGTCCCAGACTTGGGAGTGAACCAGGTATGGGGATAATGGTAGGGTACCATTATCCTACCCTGGTGTGGGAGAGCTAGAGAATGTAAGAAACAGAGGTAGAAGAAGGTGAGTACTAGTAATAAGCCTGGGAAGAAGTTCTAGAGTGGCTCCCAGAAGTTGGAGAACATCTCTGCCTAGGAGGGGGACTAGACAGGAAGGAATGCCCAGGAAAGAGTGTGTGAAAGAATGTCCCTCCAGGGCACAGGTTAACTTAGCTGTTCTGTTTGGCATGGAGGGTTTCCCATCAATTCCCATAACCGAAACCTGGGAAGGAAATAAAGGCCCAGAGTGGGCAGGCAAAACAGAATAGGTAGCTTTTGTGTTCACAAGGTTACCCTGGAGCATGCCCTGGGCTCAGTGATCCTTGAGTCCAGGCTTCTTCAGTCTTCTGTGAATCCCAACAGTTGAGGGGAAGGGCCCATCTGGCTGGTCACATCCCTGCATAGAGGTGCTAGGGAGCGGCCAGTCATAGGGTAGTCACTCTTTCAGTGTGTCCTGTTTGGGTCCACGGTTTGCCCCTGGCAGAGAGGACAGTTGGTCCTCCTTGAAGTTCTTGCTGGAGCTTCAGGCTGCAGGTTAGCTACCAGGGATTGGGACTGGAGTGCTACCTTTTTCTGTAAATGAGCCTGCCTCTCGGGCATTGTAGACTTTAAAGGCCATTTTTACCAGATTTCAGATAGGGGACTGAGGGCCTCTGTAAGGCAGTTAAGGAATTAAGCTGGATTTTTATCTGGATTTGGGTAATTTTCTTCACTTAATATAAGTAGAGGAATCAGCAGAGAAAGATGAAAGTGAGTGAGGAATTCAGAAAGCATATTTGGAATCAGGCGGTGGTGATTCTGCAAAAGCACTGCATAAGTGGCTTTGCAGCATCCATCAGAATTCAGCACAGAACTGCCGTCTACAAAAATGGTTAAGTCAGGTGAGGGGAGCAGGTAATTGAAGCTGTTTTCATGAGGCGAACATAGGACTTTCAGCACCTCTGGATATGAATGGGTAAAGGCTGTAGGGACAGTGGAAGAAGTGTAGCAGCTCCCGGGAGAGTGTTTGGAGGGCCATGTGGGTGGGGTTTGGTGGGGGTGGGCATGGCAGGTGTACTTCCAGCTGACAAGTTAAACCTGAGCAGTGTTTGAACTGCCTGAAGTTCTGCCTTGAACAGCTCCTCGCTGTGCTCCCTGTGCTCAATCTCCATCTCATCAGACACTTTCTCCATGAGCAGCTGTGAGCCCAGCCCAGCTTCACTCACAGTTGTGGGCACGGGGCTCAGGGCATGGGGAGACAGGCCAGGATAGAGCACCAGAGGTTGGAAGCATGTGTGTCTGTGTGTGCCGGGAGTGTGTGTGCACAGGTGTGTGCAGGGTATATGTGTGGAGGGTGAGGGACTTCAAGAGGGAGCAGGGAAGTGGTCTGCTGGAAATGTTTAAAAAATAAATCTGCTTGAAGCCTGGTCCTGCATCAGGGAGCCAATTCTGACAAGGTGAAGGCTGGGCAGGGTGCAGGCGACGCAGCTGGTGCTTGCTGGCTGACCCACCTGCAAGGCCACGGGCCACAGTTCCCTATGGGGGTGGGAAGGGGGGTGTGGGGTTGGAGCTCTTTCCGTGGAGCTCAGCTTGGGCTGGGCATTGTATTGGCAGAGGGGGTGGAGTTGGGGGAGGAGGCGACAGGGGAAAGGGGTGGGCATGCAGTTGATGGACATGAAGTTGCCACTGCCGGCGGTCTCAGCAGAAGATGTGGGGTGGGAACTGAATTATTTTGGGTGGGTCTGAAAACGTGAAGGAAGGGAAAATGGGGAGATTTTGGGTAGGGAAGCAGATGGAAAAAGGAGAGGTGGGGGCGGGAACAGATTCCAATAAAAACAAGGCAACACCTGTCTGTCTGGCATTAATGATCAAGTAAACTGGCTATTTCCTCTGGTGGCCATTTAGTGAAATTTTGGTAGTGGCAGCCAAAAGGTCAGAATTTCCTATAGCCTTCAAGTATTACTTGGGGTGTGAACACGGGCAGAAAGAGGCGTCCCCCTCCTGCTAGTGCTCACCTGAAAAATGGAAAGGACCTGCCATAGGCCAGGATGTCTCTTGGCCTATGGGGTCCAGAATGGAAAAAATGGGGGGGGGGGGCTAGCAGAGCCTGGGACATCTCCCAGTCTACCATGCCCAAATGGTGGGGGTCTGTGGTGCATGTGACTTATGGACAGACCAGTAAGGGAGAGTAACTGGAAGACAATAGGAAAGGCAACTTACCCCAGTCCTGGTTCTTTTGAATGAGAGGGCTGATTTTCCCCCAGTGGAGATCAAAAGCCCTCCCGGGTTTTGGCACCAATTGAAAGCTTGCAAGATGGTGAGTGGCCAAAGATGTAAGCTCGCCAGGTGGGTTCACCAGAGTCAGACAAAAGTAGTGGATTGCAATTTATTAGAGTCTGTGTCCCAGGCAAAATCTCCAGCCCCCTCCTCAGGGTGAAAGTCGGGGTGGGAGAGCCAGAAGAAATCACACATGGCTTTGCTACTTGGGGTTTTTATACAGGGGAAGGGACCAGAGGTCCTGCCCAGGAAAAGGTGGACCCAAGGCGGATATCAGGGTCAGTAGGTCTGCCTCATTGGTCACTTTTGACACAGTGTGTTGCTAGGTGTTCTTGCTCCCTCCCCCTGCAGCCACCCAAATTCAACCTGACAGTGGTTCTTATTGCAAACCTATTGGTTATGTTGTAGATAATAATGTGAACTCATCTCTGTATATTATGACAACAGTTAATATCTAAATAGTGTCTATATGGAGTAAGGACCCAAATTGTTTATATGGGGTGCTGCTAACATTAATCTCTTGAAGGTGAGGTATTGAAAATCTGCAGGGACATGATAAGTTGAAAAGTCTTCTAAGGGAAACTGCAATACCTCTGATTCATGGTGCTAGAGGGGAGGACACATGAGCAACATGAGAAAAGAAGGGAAGAAAGTGTCCCAAACAACCATAGATGCTATATCAAGAACCCAATGACAACATGGTAGAAGGAATGTCAGAAAGGGAGTTCAGAATGCAAATAATTAAAATGATCCAAGATACGAAAAATGTGATGAGAAAGCAAATGCAGGCAATGAATGATCACACCAATAATCAGCTAAAAGAGCAATTGCAGGAAACAAAAATTCATTTCAAAAAAGAGATAGAGATTCTGTAAAAAACAAACAGAAATTCTTGAAATAAAGGAAACAATAAACCAAATTAAAAACTCAATAGAAAGCATAACCAACAGGCTAGGTCACTAGGAAGACAGAACCTCAGTCAATAAAGACAAAATATTTAATCTTGACAACAAAGTTTACTAAACAGAGAAGATGGTATGGAATCATGAACGGAATTTCCAAGAATTAGGGGACATCATGAAAAGAACAATTTTAAAAATTATTGGGGTTGAGATACAACCCAAAGGAATGAATAATCTGTTCAATGAAATAATATTAGTAAATTTCCCAAATCTGATGAACGAGATTGAAAATCAAATGATAGAGGATTACAAGATACCAAAAGCACAAAATTACAACAGGTCCACACTGAGGCACATTATAATGAAAATACCTAACATACAAAATAAAGAAAGAATTTTAAAGGCAGTGAGAGAAAGCATCAGATTACATAGGGGGAAACCAATATTGATACCAGCATATTTCTCAGCCCAGACCCTAAAAGCAAGAAGGGACTGGAACAACATATTTCAAGCTCTGAAAGAAAATGGATGCCAACCAAGAATCTTATACCCAGCAAAACTTATCTTTAGATTTGATGATGAAATAAAATCCTTCCTTGACAAACAATAGCTAAAAGAATTCACAAACAGAAAGCCTGCACTACAGAACATTCTCAGAAAATATTCAATGAGGAAGAAATGAAAAACAACAATGTAACCCAGCAAATGGAGAAATTACCCTAAAGGAATAGCCAATTAAAAGAGAAACCAAGTCAAGTTAAAAGCCAAAAATAAGTCATAATGACTGGGAACACAAGTCATATCTCAATAATAACCCTGAATGTTAACAACATAAGCTCATCAATCAAAATACATGATTGGCATATTGGATTAAGAAGAAAGACATGATCCTGCCTCAAGAGACTCATCTCTTAGAAAAGGACATCTACACACTAAAGGCGAAAGGATGAGATAAAATATACCATGCATACCAACACAGTAAAAAAGCAGGGCTTTCCTTTCTCCTTTTAGGTAATGCAAACTTCAAGCCAAAGTTAATCAGGAGGGATAAAAAGGTCATTTCATACAGCTTACAGGAAGCATAAATCAGCAAGACACAACAATCATAAATATTTATGCCCCAAACAATACTGCATCCATGTATGTTAAACAAATCCTTCTCAATTACAGGAACTAAAGTGCAATAATACTAGGAGACTTTAATACACCTCTCTCCCCATCAGACAGATCTTCCAAACAAAAATTGAACAAAGAAATCATAGATCTCAATAACACAATCAATAATTTAGAATTCACAGACATATATAGAATATTCCATCCAGCAATGAGTGAATACACTTTCTTCTCAGCAGCACATAGATCCTTCTCTAAAACAGACCATATGTTATGCCTCAAAGCTACTCTTAGCAAATACAAAAAGAGAGATACTACCTTGCATTCTGTCAGATCGCAATGGAGAGAAATCAGAAATCAATAATAAAATAAAAAACAGAAACTTCTCCAATACCTGGAGATTAAATAATACACTATTGAATAATGCATGGAAAACAGAAGACATCGGGGGGAAATGAAAAATTCATGTAGGTAAATGAGAACAATGATGTAACATATCAAAATCTCTGGGACACTATGAAAGCAGTACTAAAAGGAAAATTAATTGCATGGAGCACATTCAATAAAAGAATGAAAAGTCAACAAATAAATGACTTCATATTACAGCTCAAACCCTAGAAAAAGAAGACCAGATGAACAACAATTAGTATTAGAAGACAGGAAATAAGTAAAATCAGAGCCGAAATCAATGAAATTGAAGCAAAAGAAATAATTTAAAAAATTGACAAAACAAAAGGTTGGTTCTTTTTATAAACAAGATTCATAAGCCCTTAGCCACACTAACAAAGAGAAAAAGAGAAAAAATATCAAATTACTAAAATTTGAGATGGAAAAGGAACACTTATGACAGACACTATCAAAATACAAAATATAATTAGAAACTATTTTGGGAATCTATACTCCAACAAAATAGAAAATCTCAAATACATCAATAGGTTTCTTGAGACATATGACCCGCCCCCCAAACTGAATCTGGAGGACATACACAATTTAAATAGACCAATTTCAAGCAATGAATTACAAGAAGTCAACAAGAGCCTACCTCCCAAGAAAAGTCCAGGGCCAGATGGATTTTCAGCTGAATTCTACAAGACCTTCAAAGAAGAACTCATTCCAATACTCCTCAAAGTATTCCATGAAATAGAAGAGGAGGAAACCCTTGCAAACTCATTCGATGAAGCAATATCACTCTGATACCAAAAGCAGAAAAGACACATTGAGGAAAGAAAATTTCAGACCAATATCCCTAAGAATATAGATGCAAAAATCCTTAACAATGTTTTAGCAAATGGCATACAAAAGTTTATTAAAAAGATAGTGCACCATGACCAAGTGAGTTTCATCCCAGGGATGCAAGGTTTGTTCATCATCCAAAAATCTAGAAATGTAATTCACCACATCAACAGGCTTAAAGTTAAGAATCACATGATTATTTCAACAGACACAGATAAAACATTTGATAAAATACAGCACCCCTTCATGCTAAAACACCAGAAAAAATAGGGATACTAAGAATGTACCCCAACATTTCAAAGGTTATCTATGCTAAGCCCATGGACAAAATCATTCTACATGGAGAAAACTGAAAGCATTCCCTTTAAAAACTGGAACAAGGCAAGGATGCACTATTCCACCACTTCTATTCAACATTGTCCTTGCAATTCTAGCCAGAGCAATTAGACAGACGAAAGAAATAAAAGGGATATGAATACAAAAAGAAGAACTTAAACTATCACTATTTGCTGGTGATATGATTCTATATTTAGAGGAGCCAAAAAATTCCACCAGAAAACTTCTAGAACTCATAAATGAATTCAGTAATGTAGCAGCATATAAAATTGACCCTCATAAATCTAATGCATTATTATTCATAAGTGACAAATCCTCTGAAAGAGAAATTAGGAAAACTACCCCATACACAAAAGCCTAAAAAAAAAAATACCTGGGAGTCAATTTAACAAAAGAGGTGAAAGACCTCTACAACCAGAATTACGGGACACTAAAGAATTAAAGAAAACCTTCAAAAATGGAACGATCTCCCATGTTCTTGGATAGGCAAAATTAATATTGTCAAAATGACCTTACAACCAAAAATCCTATACAAATTCAATGTAATTCCAATTAAAATCCCAATGACGGACCTCATAGAAATAGTGCAAGCAATCATGAAATTCATTTGGAGGAATAAGACACCCAGAATAGATAAAGCAATCTTTAGCAGGAAGAGCGAAGCAGGTGGTATCACAATATGATTCCTTCAAATAAAATATAAAGCAATAGTAACAAAAACAGCATGGTATTGACACCAAAATAGGCAGGTAGTCCAATGGTACAGAATAGAGGACACAGAGACAAACCCACATAAATACAGATATCTCAGACTTGACAAAGGAGCCAAAAACAAACAATGGAGAAAAGATAGCCTCTTCAACAAATGGTGCTGGGATAACTGGAAATTCACATGCAGCAAATTGAAAAAAAACCCTCTCACCCTGCACAAAACTCAACTCAAAATTGATCAAGGAACCAGGAATTGAACCAGAGACCCTGCACCTAATAGAAGGAAAAGTAGGTCCAAATCTGCATCATGTCAGCTTAGGCCCAGATTTCCTTAACATGACTCCCAAAGCACATGAAATAAAAGCAGGAATCAATGAATGGGATAGATTCAAAATAAAAAGATTTTTAGAGCCTACAGAGTGGGAGAAAATCTTTGCCACATACACTTCAGGTAGAGCATTTATCTCCAGAATTTATAAAGAACTCAAAAACTTTATGCCAAGAATACAAATAACCCAACCAGTAAATGGGCTAAGGAAATGGGCAATTTACAGAAGAAGATCTACAAGCAATCAACAGATTTATGAAAAAAGGTTCAACATCTGTAGTTATAAGAGAGATGCAAATCAAAACTACCCTAAGATATCATCTCACCCCAATTAGAATGTCTATTATCAAGAATACAAGCAGCAATAGATGTTGACGAGGATGTGGGGAAAAGGGTACACTCATACATTGCTGGTGTGGTTGCAAATTGGTGCAGCCACTATGGAAAGCAGTATAGAGATTCCTTAGAAAACTCAGAATGGAACCACCATTTGACCCAGCTCTCCCACTCCTTGGCCTATACCCAAAGGACTTAAAATCAGATTACTACAGTGATGCGGCCACATCAATGTTCATAGCTGCCCAATTCACAATAGCTAGATTGTGGAAACAACCTAGACACCCTTCAATAGAGGAATGGATAAAGAAACTCTGGTATATATACACAATGAAATATTATTCAGCCATAAAGAATAATAAAATTATGACATTTGCAGGTAAATGGATGGAGTTGGAGAATATCATGTTAAGTGAAGTAAGCCAATCCCGAAAATCCAAAGGCTGAATGATTTCTCTGATAAGTTGTTGATGACACATAGGAGAGGTTGGGGGATGTAAGGGAAGAATGGAGAAAGGATGGATTGTATAGAGGAAAATGAGTGGTGGGGAGAGGGCAGGGAAGGATAGATAATAGAATGAAACACACATCATTACCCTATGTATATGTATGAGTACGCAAATTGTATGATTCTACTTTGTGTACAAGCAGAAAAATGATAGTTGTACTCCATTTGTGTACAATGAACCAAAATAAAAAAAGGAAACGTAATCTGCCTTTGAAGTTGAAAAATATAAATCCAATTATCAACACGTTTGTGTTTTACTGTTATATGAGTTGCTAGGTATCTAATAAGATCTTTTCCTTTAGTCTCAAACATAGATTTTCTCTAATGTATTTTCAGAAGAGCATTTCACCAGGTTTCAGACCATGAAGAAGTTGTTCAGGTGAATGTTTTGGAAATAGATTTTGCATCTGTTGAAAATAAGGTGGGAATTATCATGCAACTCCTGTATTCAGTGGCACTAACATATTATAGAGCTGAATCTAGAATTGTAGCCTATAATTAACTCATGAGTTCACATAAGTTATTTCTTTTCTTCTGTTCCTTCCAAAGATAAGGGAACAACCACAGGCCTCTCATTTCCCTCTTAAGGTAAAGGAAGAAAAGTCAGCTGAATTTAGACTAAGGGACAGTGAGTGATGGGTGATGTAGAAAAGGTGACAGAATATTTTGAAATTTATATACACTGTGGAATGATCAAATATAATTGGTTAACAAACACAATACCTCATATAGTTATCATCTTGGTGGTGAGAACATTAAATAGGCTCTCTTCTCTCATTTAAAAAAATACAAGACATTGTCATTAGCTATAGTCACAAATCTATCTTTGATTGTTTGAATGTATGCCTCCCATTTAAGCTGAGTTGTTAATTACCAACTTTTCTTAATCAACAGACAGGAATTTACATCCATTTTCATATATATATATATATATATATATATATGTATATATATATATATACACACACACACATATTTGTATATGTCTAGTTATTATGTCAAGCATAATATTAATTATGTTAATTATTATCTATAAGCAAAATAGCTCCATTTTTTCTCCAAGCACAGAAGAAAACCAGAGAACAAAAGTCAGAATGTTGCAGAAAGACAAATGCCACATAATCTCATAAGTGAAATCTTAAAACATGAACACATAGAAATGGAAAGTAGAACCAGGGGTTGATGGGGTAGGAAATTGAGAGATGTTGGTCAAAGCACACAAGTTTCCAATTCACAGGAGGAATAAGTTTTTAAGATCTATTGCTCAGAAGTCTGAATATATATAATAATTCATGTATTGTGTACTGTATTTCAAAATTACAGAAGTATATTTTAAATATTCTTACCAGAAAGAAATGATATGCTTGAGAGGTGATGGACATATTAATTAGTTTTATTTAGTCATTTCATAATGTAATTATACAAATGTCATAACATCTCATTGTACCTCACAAATATATGCAATTATTATTTGCTAAGTAAAAATAAATTTATTTTTAAAAAGAATATTAGAATTGTTTAACTACTTTTTTCATATGAGCACTTATTTCATATTAACAAATTAGAGACAGCAGAATTAACCAAATATATTTTCAAATAAATAGCATATTTATATATTTTGTGCATTATGTGTTTACTTGTATAAAATGTCTATTATTTATAGATTAATTTACCCATAAATTACATATAGTTATACACATATTTAATGAAACTTTCTAATACATTTATGTGTAGTTGTAAAATCATCCAAAGATATTTACCTCTGTTGTTAATCTATTCTCATTTTAAGAAATAAAAATTATGTTGTTAAACCATGGTTTTGTTTCATTTTTTAAAAATTAAGATAGTATCCAGGCACTTAAATTGAATTATACTTTGAGATCTTAAAGTTAGTTCAGGAGATTACATTCCATTTAGAACCTTAGGTTTTTATAATTTGAAATATTATCAGAATTTCTTAAAATCATACTACAGTGATGCAGCCACATCAATGTTCATAACTGCTCAATTCAGAGTAGCTAGATTGTGGAACCAACCTATATGCCCTTCAATTGATGAACGGTTAAAGAAACTGTGGTATATATACACAATGGAATATTATTCAACCATAAAGAGGTATAAAATTATGGCATTTGCTGGTAAATGGATGGAGTTGGAGAATATCATGCTAAGTGAAATAAGCCAATCCCAAAAAACCAAAGACGCAAAATTTTTTATCTGATAATTGGATGATGATACATGATGGGGGTGAGGGGGTGGGGGGTGGCAAGAGAAGAATGGAGGAATATTGGATGTTGTACAGGAAAATGGGGTAGGAGTGGGTGTGGGGAGAAAAGACAGGAGAGTGAGACAGATATTATTATCCTTTGTACATATATGATTACATAATGGTGTGAATCTACATTGTGTACAACAATGGAAATGAAAAGTTGCACCCCATTTGTGTACAGTGAATCAAAATACAGTCTTTAAAGAGAAAAATTTTAAAAATTAAATGTGATAACATTCAAAACAGAATCTGTCATCATTTGATTTAGTTGAAGGCAATTATTTATAAAAATAAAAATATATATGCATATACATAATATATACATGTATACTTTAAATTTTTAAGTAAATTATAAGACAAGCTATGGAAAAAATTGAAAGATATTTAGGAAGTTTGAATAATAAGAAATTTAACCCTGGTCTTCAACAAACCACAATATCAGATCTAGGCTCAGGTGAGCTTACCTCCTATGAACAGGTGTACCTCAAACAGATAGAGATGCAGGGTCTGAGGAATGTGCATGAAAAAAGAAGATCCAGTACAATGCAGTGGAGGCCTCTGCTGAATCTTGAACCTCCACTTCTTCCAATACTGTCAGGTTGACAACAGTTATCCAGTTATACACTTGTAGTTGAACAAGCTTGGTTTATTTTTCTTTGCAGTAAGGGAGAACTCAGACCACAGAGAATCATAGGGCCTCTCAGTAAGACAGTTTTAGAAAAGTCTTACAGAGTTTGGGTTGCACTAGTTGATTTGGGGGAAGAGTTTAAGGATGTGGGGACCTATTCTGGATTAGAAGTGGGGGAAGTTTATAATTGAAAGTTTAATAAATCTTATCTAAAAGAAGGGAACTCTAGGCCAAAATAAATAACTGGTAATAGATCAGCAGTCACTCATTAACCAAGATGAGGAATTGTTTGGAAATATTGTGCCTGGACAATGTTCTTATTTATTGCCTGTGTTCAGCTGTGATTACAGAGTGATCTTATTATCTGTCTTAATCCATCATGATCACAGGGTACTCTTGTTTGATGTTGCTTTTCCTTAAAAGAGTTTATGTTCAACAGAACAACACAAAGGCCCAGACGTATCAGGCCAGATCCTGGATGTCATGGGTAACTTCTATCTTATCTTCAACATTGTACTAGAAATTCTAACCAGTACCATAGACTAAATTTTTTTTTTAATTGCAGGCTTTTATATTGGAACATAACTACTAAACAAGGACAGTGAGTTTGCAAAATATATGATCAATATGGAAAAACAATGAATTTCTTACTACCAATTAAATTCTTTAAAAATAAAGCAATAAAAACTCCATTCACAATATAAAAAATAGGATGGGATAGAGAACATGACAAAACATTCTAACTGCATTATAAATGTACAAAAAAGCAACCTTCCAAAAGTTATTGAGAGAAAAAAGGTGCTAACCCATATAATTTTTAAAATAAATAGAATTTGTAAGACTAAACTAAAAAGAATCTACACATAAGCACTGTGCTCTTGTGTATAAAGTTGTTTCCCACAGGAATTCAGGTTAGCAATTCTAATATCAATACTGATGTACAATACAATTGAAAAATTAGATCAAAGCTGAGAAGCAGGCTTCTCATTATTGGAGAGGGAGTTTCAGAAAAGCAAGGGGAAGAACCTAGAATGATCCATGTTAAAATGAATTAGAGTTGATGATGTCAGCATGATCTCATTTTAGCTTATTATGGTTACTGGAGTTTGCAGATCTGGAGTATTTACAAATACAGGTTGATCATAGGTAGTATATGAACATGTTTCCTTGTTCCATCAGCTCAGAGAGCCTAGAAGAACAATACCACAGAAGCAACTAGGATGCCTAACAGATGGATCATGGTTTCTATTACAAGTTTTTAATAAAAGAAATCAGGGAACCCTGCAAACTGACTAAGTCTAGGGCAAAGTTAAGAAATATCCGAGAGGAACTACAAATACCATAAGGTAAGGAAGTGGTAAAGAGCAAAAGAACAACAAAAAGATTGAGCCATGTCAAGGGGACTTAGTTGTCACCTTTAAGGAGCTCCTAGTGACCAAAGCAGAACAATTTAAAAACAAAATAAAGTAGCATTGTATTGTAACTCAAAGCATAATATAAAGATCTGTGAGCCCTCAGTGATATTAATGATCAAATAAATAAATGTGGAAAAAGATAAAAATCTCTCATGGATTAAAATTCCAAATAATAAAGCAAAGCAAGGGCCAGAGACCTTCACTGCTGAATTCCACAGAACATTTACATAAGAACTAATAAAATCCTTATTAAATTATTTCAAAAAATTAAAAGTAGAGAATTTTTCCAAACTTATTCTCTAAGGCCATTATTACCCAGATACCAAAGAGCAAATAGGATATATGGGGCGAATACATGACAAGCCAATATTCTTGATGAACAGAAATGAAAAAATACTCAATAAAATACTAGAAAATCAAATCCAACAGCACGTTGCAAAGATTATTTCCCATGATCCTGTGGGGTGTATTCTAGGAATGCAAGGTTAGCTTAATATACAAATCTATGAACAGGATACACCATGTCAACAGAATAAATGATAAAAACCAAAGAATAATCTCAACATATGCAGAAAACATATCATATCTTTATGATGAGTACTCTGAAAAATTAGGTACAGGAGGAATGAACCTACATAATAAAGACATAGATAACAAGTTCACAGCTATCATCAGACCAATTGGGCAAGCTGAAAGCATGTCTTTTAAGATCTGGAATAAGACAAGGATATGTACTTTCAACCATTAGTGTTCACCATAGTACTAGAAGTCCTGGCCAGAAAAACCAAAAAAGATAAAGAAATAAATGGATCCATAATAGAAGGAGGAAGTCAATTATTTTCCTATTTTGGATGACATGATCTTATATGTATAAAATCCTCATGTCTCTAGAAAAAACTATTAAAACTAATAAAATCAGCAAAGTTGCAGGTTACAACATCAACAGAAAAAAATCTGTAGCATTGCTTTATGCCAATAGCAGATTATCTGGAAAAATAATCAAGAAAACAATACCATTTACAATAGTTAACAAAATAGATCTTAAATATTTTATGGCATGTGACAAAAATCCAATGCATAAACTAATGGAACAAAGTTACAGAGAATATTCATGGGGTAAATAGGAGTCTCATGGTAAATGGTGCTGGAAAAATGGGATGTACACATGTAGAAAAATGAAACTAGAGCCCTATCTGTCACTGTACACACAAGTTAACTCAAAATGGGATAAAGACTTAGATATAAGGCTTGGAACTACAAATAGTAATTAAAACAGGCAAAATGTTTCAGGACGTTGGAAGGGGCAAGGACTTTCTGGATGCAACCCCCAAAGCACAGGAGACCAAAGAAAATATGGACAAATGGGATTACTTCAGACTGAAAAGCTTCTGCAAAGCAAAGGAACAAATGACAGAGTAAAGAAACAACCTTCAGAATGGAAAACATATATTGCAAACCATTTTTTTGAGAATGATGAATATCCAGAATATGTAAGGAACTTAAAAACTCAATAGAAGAAAACTAATTCAACTTAAAAATGGGCAAAAGACCTAAATAGACATTTCTCAAAAGATACACAAATGATCAACAAATATATGGGGAAAACCCTCCACCTCACTAATCATGAAGGAAATGCAAGTCAAAACCACAGTGAGGTGGCTCACCCCAGTGAGAACAGCTATGCTCAAAACAACAAAAGATAAGGAGTGCTGGTGAGGTTGTGAAGCAAAAGGAGCCCTTGTCCACTGTTGGTGGAAATGTAAATTTGTGTACCCATGATGGAACACAGTATAGAGGCTACTCAAAAGTTAAAAACAGATTTACCATATGACTCATTAATCCCACTATGGGGTACATGTCAAAAGGAAATGAAATCAGTCTAACCTAATTTACTCCCATGTTTATTGCATCACTATTTATAATAGCCAAGACATGCAAGAACCTAGGTGTCCGTCAGTGGATGACTGGATAAGAAAAGAAATTGTGGTATGTATGCACAGATGAGTAGCATTCATCCATAAAAAGGATGAAATCCTGTCATTTGTCACAACATGGATATAACGAGGTTATTTATGTAAAATAAGACAGGCCTAGAAAGACAAATACCACATAATCTCAGTCATGTGTGAAATTAAAAAGAGGTTATTGAAGTCGAACGTGGGGCTTTTCAGGGTGGTGAGGTGGTGGAACAACAAGGATCAGCCTCAGGGAAAGTTTCTGTGATGTGATCTCAGCTTTATTGAGGAAACATACATGTTTTATAGAGGAGAGGAGCCCATGAGCAGAGAGAGGCAATAATGAGAGCACCTATGAGAGCAATCCACCCAGACACTACACAAATTGGATCAGGGAAGATGGGGAGATGGGGTGAGACTCTCCTGAGATACTGCCTCATTGGCAGGGGAGTCACTTGGGGACCTGTCACCCAAGTCTGATGATCCTGGGCTGTCCTTGGGATCTTACCCACTCCACAGCTGCAAGGATGCATGTGCCTCAGTGGCTCTTTCCACATTTCCTACATTTTCCCTTCTATTTTAATTGTGCTGTATATTGTTGGTTGGTTCACTTAAGAGCAACAGCAGTACTGCAATATATAAGTTCCATCAGAGAAATTGGGCAAGGCCCCATCCAGAGTTTGAATTGTTAATTACATCATTGATTAGTGACAGCAGTTATGAATGCTTGCAGAAATCCTCCCTCCCCTTTAATGTATGTCAGTAGGGCCTTCACAACCAACTGTTATCATTGCTTGTGCTTTTGCGGTTGTTTTTTGAAAAGATTGTACTTGAATTGAAATTAATAGAAACAAAGCAATAACAAGAAAATACAAATAGCTCCACTAAGAAACAGATTTTTCAGCCAAGTGATACTGGGCAGCCAAGATGTTAAACAATCCCATAATCCTGTATCCCCCTCATACTGCTGTATGTTAGTACTGTATCGTTAAGGTGAGTGAGCTCTTTTAAAATAGAATCACTATTATCACTGAGATTAAAACAACACATATTTTTTAATTCCTTGCAATCCTTGTGGTGTAATAATAATAAATAATCAATTGCTGCTCTATTGTAAAGAATAGCTTGTCGATGTTGTTATTGTTCAGCGTTTAACATAGCTATGGCAGTGGAGGTGTGATTAATGTTTTTTACCATAGTGCAAGCCAATTTTGTGACTTCCTTATTGGCTCCCACTGCTAGAGCTGGAATGCCTATAAGGGAAAAGGTTAAAGCATTATATTCCATTTCAGACAGGAGATGGACTGAATCATCAAAAGTTTCATCAAGTGGTATAGATCTCTATTTAACTCGCTGTGCTGGGTGACATCTAATAAGCTCATTGTGAGAGGGAAGAAAAACAGTGAAATGACTAAGACAACAATGGGTTCCATGAGACATTTTGACTGGGATATAATTTAAGGTACATGACCCACCAGAGAAAAACCAGCCAGGTGGCAAGGGAATATGTCCATTTCCATAGATAATTGGCTCAGTATTAGAACAGTTAAAGGAAGTGTGGGCAAAAGGTCTACATTCAGTAGCACAATTTCGAATCACTGCCCAGGTGTCATTAGTATTAAAGGCAGCAATGAGAGTGAGTAATTCCATTGCATTAACAGGCTTTTTGAATTGGGGAGTACCCCAATCATATGAATCATTATAGGAGATGATTTTCTTAATGGTGGAAAACATGGTCATATTGGCTATTTCCTGTGCTGGATGGCATGCTGGAAGGAGGCAAGAACCTAAGATCATTCCCACATGAACATCTTGATGGATACAAATTTCTGAAGCATTTACGATTTCTGCCAGAAGAACCCATATGTTATAGTGTACACAATCATCAATGGAAGTAAGTATGGCATTAGAAATATTTGTGTTAGCAGTTATAATGGCACACATCAGTAGAAATAAAGTTCTAGGCCCTGGGTTGGCTCCTGGAGCCATAACTGCAGCTTGCCGAGTGAGACCCTTAACATCTCTCCAGGTAATCTTGTGTGTGTTGGCTTCTGGCTCTGCAGGAGTGATGAGGACAACCTCCAGGAGGGCACTGATCATTCAGCAATATGTTCTCCATCTCCTGGGCTGGGGGTCTCTACATGAGGATGAATGTTTCTGGTGGGCACACATAGAGGTCGTTCTGCTGATTCTGCAAAAACACAAGCAAAGTCTCAGCCTTGGGTCACTATGGGATGTGGACCATGCCATGTATTAGAAAGAGGGTCTTTCCTTCGGACCAGTGGTAGTTGCATCAAGGATGGCAATAGGGCACCCCAATGTTTATGCATAAGAGAGAGTCCTTTTTCATCAAAAGTGAGAAAATTTAAAGTAAAAAGTGCTTGCATTGTTGTTTGTAAAGGAGAATGTAGGGGTGTATTTTCCCCTTCTTTTTAAATTTTGAGCTTGAGTATTCCATTAGCTCGTTCAATGTTTCCTTGTCCTTGGGGGTTGTAGGGTATTTCTGTAATGTGATCCATATTAAAGCTCTTTGGGAAAGTCTGAAAGGTAAAGGCTATATAGCAAGCCCCATTATCTGATTTAGTGGACCAAGGAACTGAAAGAGTGAGAAATACTTGGTTCAAGAAATCAATAGTGTGTTTTGCTTTTTCTCCTGCCTTAGGTATGGTGAATATGACTTTTGAGTATGTGTCAGTGGCCACATGTACATATTTTAATTTGCCAAAACATGCATAATGAGTGACATCTATTTGCCAGAGTTTTTTGAGGGGGAGACCACGTGGTATGTGCCTTGGGGTTGTAATGGTCCTAAAGGTAATAAGGGGCTGCACTTTTGACATGCTCTCACTAGGTATTTGCAAGATGCTAGTGTTAGATCAGGTATCATCTATGTATGGCAGCTCCAGAAAGGTGAAATTTGACATATAGTTCCTTGGCTTGTTGTACAGGAGATAGGGTAGCAGTCATGATGTATTTATTTACTTCTTTAATTCCCTGTGTTAATATACCTGGCAATTGAGTATGGGATCTAAGGTGCTGGATGTACCAAGGATGTTTTCTCTTTTCTAATAATAATTGTAACTGTTAAATGTGTTTATCTAAGGGCATTTTTTGAGGTCTGAACAAAGCAAAAGGTAAGTGTTTAGCCAGCTGTACTACACATTCACTATTTGGAAATATGTTTAAAGGGAATTCTTGATTTTGTAATAACATGTCAATGAGAGCCCGAAGCTATCCCAATTTAATGGAGCCTTCATGAGGTCCCTTTCTCTTTTTAGGGTTTGATCTTTTGATTATGTACTCTCAAGTAGTTTTATTAGCATCCATGAAGGCCAGATCAGTGTTGGGAATTGCCTGATTTTGTGGAAAGGCTTGTCCATTAGCAGCTAATGGAAAACTCAAAAGCATTTTGATGATTTGTATTTTGGGGTAATGATTGTCTAGATGTCCTGGGAAGTCTACTACAGTGCTTCTTAATTCTAAACCCTCTAATTGAATAGTAAAAGGCAGAACAGTAAGGTCAGGTTCTGTAGCATATAAATGGATGCATAATTTGTGGGTTTTTATAGCTAACAAGAGGATACCATCTAAAATAGGGGTGATATTCTGGGTAGTGCTCCAGGATAGATGAACCCAGAAGAGGGGTTTATTTTCTTGGGCTGTCATACCTGCAGGTTCTCCCTTAGTGGGGATTATGTAAACCTCTGTAGGGATGTTAGATTGAAATCTAGCCATCTGTAATTACTGTATTTCCACTGAAATTACATTTAATCCTTCCTTGGCCTCTGCAGAAAGAGGTCTATGGGTTAGGAGGTGAGTTCCTTTTAACATTTGAAATAGAGAGTTCAGATCACTAGAGGGCTGATGAAGGAAAGAACATAGCCAATTAATATGGCCACATAATTATTGTAATTCAGTTAATGTATATTTATCTTTGATAAGTAACTTAGGCCTAGCAGGTGGGATCTTTTCTTGTTCAGAATACCCTGGAAAAGTGAATGGTGAAATTGTTTGAACCTTTTCTGGTGCATCCTTTAGACCTATTACTTGTAGGTTTAAAATTAAAGCTTCAGCTGTTTTCTTTAAGGAAGTTTTATTTGGGTGAGCTACTAGAATATTATACATATAATGGATGATTAAGGAAGAGGCCTAGTAGCATGAGCCTAGTAGCATAAAGACCTAGTAGCACGAGCCACATAATGTTGGCAAATAGTAGGGCTATCTTTTATTCTCTGAGGTAATACTGTCCATTGGCACCTATCAGTATGATAATTATTATTGGGTGTTGGTACTGTAAAGGCAAAATATGGGTGAAGAGGAATGGAGAAAAAAACAATCTTTTATGCCTAGAATAGAAATATAATGATCCTGAAGAATGACTGATGGATGGGGAAGTCTAGGCTGTAAAGACCTCATCTTTTGCATGTGTCTATTGATTGCTCTTAAGTCATGTAAAAGTCTCCATTTAGTCTTATCCCTTTTTTGAATGACATGCACTGGGGTATTGTGTGGGCTAATAGTTGATTCTGCATGATCCAAGATCAGTTGTTCTTGAACCAAGAGTTGTAATGTTGCAATTTTTGCTTTGATAGAGACCACTATTCCACCCATATCAGTTGGGTAGTATCCCATTGTAACCAAATTGGGTCAGGTCTTATCAGGAGAACAGTGGTCTGTAGAATTGGGTGGGGGATTCCCTGATACTCCTGTCCTGTCATGAACTATAATTTCATCATAAAAGGCCTGATCATCATTTTTTAAAACTGTTTCATTATCCTCTAGAACATCTCTACCCCTTATGTTATTTGCTAAGTTATCAACTATTAAAGGGCTCCCATTTCTCCATCAGGGTCTTCACATATGACCAGTCTGGAGGGTTGTTTAGATGCTTGATGCTCTCCAATACCTGTGATTTCAGGTCCCTCCACCAACTTCCAGGGCATTTGTTTGGCTTCTTCTGTCAGAAAAATTGAGACATCTGCTCCAGTGTCTATAATACCCTTGAAGGGTTTTCCATCTAATTTTAGCTCTAAGTGGGACTTGTTTTGGCTTATTGGGTTGGTCCACATTATTTGGGAATTTTGTTCCCTCTTACTTGCGGGGTTGAGGGTTGTCCCATTTCCCGTTTAAAGGATCCTTGTTAAGATTAGTTTTTGAGCAGAAATCCTGCATCCAATGAAATCCTTTTCTACATTTAGGAGAAACTGTTGGGGGTATCTTTTGATTGTTTGTCTTAGATGGGCATTGTCTAGCCCAATGTCCTAGTTCTCCACAGGAACAACATTTAGTGCTCCGGGAGCCTCCAGTAATTTGATTAGAGGGATTAGTAACTTTTAGAGAGGCAGAGAGGGCCTCTGCAAGTCATGATGCTTGATTGGACAGAGTACCAATATCACAGCAGGCAAGAATCCAGACCTCAATAGGGGCAGTGCAAAAACAATTGATTGCCCTTCTTTCTATATTCACTGGTACAGTCCTCATATACTAACTCTTTCAGTGGCACTACAGCGGCCTGGTGATGCTGAACTTTACATTCCAATGATTCTGTGCATTTAGCAACAAAATCTGAAAAGGATTCAGTAGCCTCTTGTATTACTTTTGCTAAGGGTTTATCATATTTGCTTGGCATCTTTTAAAAAGATCTGAAGGCACATAGGTGCACCTGATCAAAATATTGTGCTTGGCCTTGTACCTGAATTGCTGGGAAATCATAAATTCCTATGCCTTGTAGACATTCAGCATTTAATTGTACTCCTGCTCCCTGATTTTGCTCTGCTTGTTGTTCACACTCATCATAATAAGCCGCTTTCCATAACAGAAAGTCTCCAGGAGATAGAACAGTGTGAGCAAGTTATACCCTGTCGAAAGGACAGTTAAGTTCTAAAGAGATTTGTTCTAATAGGTGGCTAAACCATGGCCTGTGAGGGCCATCCTCCTTAGCTGCATGCCTCAAGGTTTTCAAAATTTCTTGTGGATGAGGCTTCCAAAATGGATAATTGATAATGAGGTAATGGATTTTGTGGGGTTTGGTTCATATTCACAGGAAAAGCCTCTGCAGCCTTTTCTGCTTTAGAGGGACTTGCATGTGAGGAATGATCTCTTTGTGCACATAAGGCATTGAATTGAAACAGCAAAGGACTATTGATTCCCCTGTGGAATATGGTGGGGGAGAATATGTTGCCCAAGGGTCCCTAGATGGCACTGCAGCCTTTATGGGAAGCTGTGGGTATAATTTTTACTGTGCCACAGCAGTAGCTTCTGGGGCAACTACTTCCTCTTTTATAGATTTCATTTTAATTCTTGCTGCACCACTTCTGTTACTTTCCCTTGCAAAGAGGAATTGGGGGTGGGCTTGGAAGCACCAACATCTGGTTGATTCTCAGAGGTTTTGATTTCACCTGGAGTGTCTACAGTTAGGATTTCTGCTAAATTTCAAAATTCTGTCTCTTGGAGCCCTTGCAGGCGAGTTAAAATAGCTGTAACTATAGGGAAGAAAGTTAGTGGAAGCTTAAAATCTTCCTGTACCTCCACTTTATGGGCAAGGAAGATGATTTGACCCCAAAAGGTGGGGTCCCAGAGGCTAGTAGCAGTAGTCCATGGAGCAAGGCTGAGCACAATATCCCTGTTGCACTTCCATTTCTTCCACTTTAACTCATCTGCTCCTGAGTAGCACACAGACAGCTTTAGCCTGTGGCCCCCATGGGGAAGGGGGAATGTTACCCATCTGGAGGGTCACTCACCAAGCCCCATACATCCTAAATGCCCATGTTGGGTGCCACTTGTGAAAGGTAAAAAGTGCCCAGAAAAGCTACTCCAGACATGGGAACTCATGCAAGAAATTTTTTATTAGGCAGATGAACAGGGTCTGCCCTGAAGAGGAAGAGAAAGATAAAGAGAGAGAGATGATGGTCAGGGAGCTTCTTTTAAGCCCTTGAACTTTGCAGGCAACATGATGATAGGGCCAACTGTTGAAATCGAATTTTGGCAGGCTAAGGATCAGCCTATGGCTGGCAAGGACAAGCTGATGAATAGACCAATGGCTAGCGATGACAGGCTGATCAATGGACCAATGGTGGGCTAGCTGCAGGGAAGGGGTGGGGAGCTGTCATCCCCCCTTGCCTTCCCTGCAGGCATTTTCTGCACCCAACTGCTGGGGAGGGAGCCCCGTAGGGTCAGATGGTAGGCTGCTAGGCAGCCCGAGACCTGAGGCAAGAGCTGGACTGCAGGGTAAACCCAGTGCTGGCCTGCTACCTGCTGTGGCGAGATGACAGGGGGCAGGGCCACAAAGGCAGAGCATTGCTGACAGCTGTGGTTGCATCTGCCAACAGGCATGGCCATTGCACATTTTTACATTGCATTCCCCTGTTATTGTTTTTATAAGAAAATTCCTTTGGGCGCATGGGCAAAGTTCCATCCTCAGTAACTGCTTCCTGTTGGGTGTGGGCATAAAGTTGATTCAGGGGAGGAAAGGTCATTGCAGCAGGCAGGGATTGGGAGTCTGGATAATTCCTCTGGGGAGTGCACTTGTAGCCAGGCTTCAATTCTTTCCTGTGAGGTCCTGATATTTCTGTAATACAAGCTGATTAATACCTGATTGGTTGACATAGAGGCAGTGCTCTTCCTGAGAGCACTTTCCTTTTCTAGTGAACCTGCAGGATGGTTTCCATCTGAAGATATGCACGTGGAAGCAAATTGGAAGAGACACACTCCTGATCACCTGCTCCAAGGGGGTTCTGTTGAAAGTCAAAGAATTGTTAAAGTCTAGGGCACTATCCAGGAGATGAGAGAATCCCACTCCCATGTACATCCAACATTCCTGTGACATGAGAGGGTTAGATAAATTGAGTCTGCATTAAGAGTGGATCCTCTGAGCATCAGCTGTGAACATATGTAAAATGGATAAAACATCCCTAGGGACAGTAGGAATCAGTCCTCCAGTCCTGTGGGCAATCTGGGAGGGAGGATATGCCTGGCATCTGGACATATCTATTGGGAAAAAACATCAATAGTTAGGAAAATGGCAGACAGGGTGAATAGCAGGGTAGGCAAGAATGTAGCTGGTGGTCCAGTCCTCATGACTGGGTGTGGTTGTCTGGTGCCTCGATGTTCTGGTCCTTGGCCTCTGGAATGGAAAGAAAGGTGGAGGGCTTGATGACATTCAGCCAAAGATGGAAAGGTCCCCCTGGGGTGAAGGAGTATTGGGTAGAAGAGACCTGTGGATTAGAAACTGGAGAAAGGTTAGTGGATTGAAGGTAGAGTTTAACCCAGGAAAAGTGTAGCCATCCTGGTAAATCTTGCAATTTGACAACCATTGGCATAGCCAGAATTACTGTATGGGATCCCTGCAATTTGGGAGATAGAGGGGCTTTAGCCTCTTGTGGAGGAGAGATAAGAAGTCTGTCTCCTATTTGAAGAGGTTTTGCCAGGGGGCCAGACAAAGGTTTAGGCAGGGAGGAGTCTGCATAACCCTATAGGAATGCTTGAATGTGGTTTAGGAGAGGAATGGATATATGAGAAAGATGAGGGGAAGTAAGGGAAAGTATCCCAGGGGGAAAATGCCCAACAATCTCTATGTTTTGGGTTTTACTGCTTTGCTGGGCATTCAAGACCAAGCTGGTCAAATTGACCTTGTTCTTATCTGCTGTTAAGGATCAGCTGAGTTCCCACGGGATTTACTCATGGAGAACTTGAGAATAGCTTCTTAGGTCCTTCAGTGGCATTCATTAGGTAGGGTTTCCTAGATGAGGTCAATTCCTTTGGAAGCATCATGGATGTCTTTCTTTTCAAATGACCCTTCTCTGCAGCAGGTGTACTGATTGGCTTTTCATCTTCTAGTGGTCTCATCAATCTCCCTGATTGAGAGGTCATGTGGCCCAGAGTTGCAAAGCTCCTTAGAGAAGTTCTCTTGTTCCCTGGATTCAGGCTGACTCTGAGGGCAAGAGCCAAATACTGGTTTTCTTGGCCCTTTTGTATTAATCTCAACCTCTAAGTTTGATCTTAAACATCCAGCAAGGCAGCTTCACCAATCATAATGTAAGAGTACTGGGCTTTAACTTTAATGTTTATAACTTCAGAGTTATTTACCCCCTTTTATTTAATGGGGGTCTCTATTATCTGTCCTATAGGTGATGGCTTATTATCTCAAATTAATTTAGATTATTTGTTCTTGAAGCAGTACTTCTGTAAAACATTAATCAGGCAACAATTATAGAGTTTACAAGGAAAATACAAAATGGATTAACAATAGTAAAACACTTACTTTGTGTAATAACTACCTTGAATTTTGGCTGAGCTATACATTGTATCTGCTGGTTGAGATCACAGTAATTTTGCAACCAAAATACAATCTTTTGATTATAACTTTAGGTGAACTGAAGTCTGGCTTGTTTTTGAGCCATTCTGACATGTAGCAGGGTCAGAGGTAGAGCCTTATCTCAGGTAAGGTGGGGTTTTCGCAAATCTTAGGTAAAGTGTTATTCTGATGCTGATCTTTGCCTCTTTCTTTAAATATATTTTTTCCTGAGTCTATACGAATATTAGCTAATACAATGACATTACATTCAAAACAAATCAAGGAAAGGCTGAAAGAGCTTTTAACTTTCCTTTTGTGTGGCAAAGTGAAAAAAATGCTTTCATGTTTCAAGATATTAACCTTCTTATCCATTAAAAATACATTCACACTTTTATTCCAGTGAAGAAGGTAACATAAGGTTTATGTCCAGTTACAGAACATCAAATGATATAAATAAATCCCCAATAAAATTTACTACTCTTATTGACACAAAGATGGGTGAGAGTGAAGAGAAGGCTTGAACATAGGGAATCTCTACCCACTTACTGCTGTGGTGACAGAAGTTGTGTAAGTCCCATTCTCTGGCCAAGAAGAGTAATTATCTTATATTGGGGTCAGACTGCGTTGCCACAGAAAATAAGCCTGTGAGATTCGCGACCTGGTGTCAAATGGAGAGGTCAAATGTTTTTGAAGAGAATTTCAGCAAAAAGAATTTTAAATTGGGCAGAGCCCATGACTAAGAGTTCTCAAGAGCCCAGAGAAGGGACACAGGAGAAGGGGCACCCCCACAACCTCTCTGATTTCCCATTTAGGAGTAGTATATCAATTAGGGTCATCACCATCCCTGACAGGTCTGAGGCCAAAGCCGAGGAAGACCGTGAAACCCAGTGCTGGGGTTTTCAGAGAGAGAGAGAGAGAGAGAGAGAGAGAGAGAGAGAGAGAGAGAGATTGATTTCAGGATCATCATAGAAGAGCTCTGAGGACTCACCACCAGCAGAGAGAAGCTGTCCAGAGTTGAATACTGTGGTGGGTGAGGGGGTTGGAAATGGCAAGAGGCAGATGCCCCATGGTGGAAATTAACCAGGGAGGAGAGGGCACAGCCAAGGCAACTCAGATCCCCATGAGGGGAGAGCCAGCAGGCAATGACCATGGATCCCATTCTGGGTTTCATCACAGAAAGACTTTCTACTAAATACATTTCTGTACCTAGAATCTTTTATTTTCCCTTCCTATATGCTGAACCCTTTTTGTTCACATTTTGAAACAATTCTTATGAAATTTTTGAATTTAGATAAATTACTCCATTTTAATAAGATGAAATATCTTGCTATTTACAGTAATCCAATTGAAACACAGCCAAAATTCTTGGATCCCTCTGTATATAGAATTGTAACTGTTAGGATCCAATTTTTAGCAACCTTGCTTTTACT
>JAJEJO010041958.1:30169-43891 GCA_020662805.1 Glaucomys volans | reverse complement strand
CAGGTAGATCAATGGTACAGAATAGAGGACACAGAGACAAACCCAAATAAGTACAGGTATCTCATACTTGACAAAGGAGGCAAAAACATGCAATGGAGAAAAGACAGCCTCTTCAACAAATGGTGCTGGGAAAACTGGAAATCCATATGCAGCAAAATGAAACTAAACCCATATCTCTCACCCTGTACAAAACTCAACTCAAAGTGGATCAAGGACCTAGGAATTAGACGAGAGACCCTGCACATAATAGAAGAGAAAATAGGTCCAAATCTTCATCATGATGACCTAGGACCAGATTTCCTTAACATGATTCCCAAAGCGCAAGAAATAAAAGCAGGAATCAATGATTGGGATAGAGTCAAACTAAAAAGCTTTTTCTCAGCAAAGGAAACAATCAGCAATGTGAAGAGAGAGCCTTCAGAGTTGGAGAAAATCTCTGCCACACACACTTCAGATAGAGCACTAATCTCCAGAATCTACAAAGTGCTCAAAATCTTACACCAAGAACACTAACAACCCAATCAATAAATGGGTCAAAGAAATGAACAGACACTTTACAGAGGAAGATCTACAAGCAATCAACAGATTTATGAAAAAATGTTCAACATCCCTCGTTATAAGAGAAATGCAAATCAAACAGCCTTAAGATTTCATCTTACCCCAATTAGAATGTCTTTCATTAAGAATACAGGCAACAACAGGTGTTGGTGAGGATGTGGGGAAAAGGGTACACTCATACATTGCTGGTGGGATTGCAAGTTGGTGCAGCCACTCTGGAAAGCAGTGTGGAGATTCCTTAGAAAACTTGGAATGGATCCACCATTTGACCCAGCTATCCCACTCCTTGGCCTATACCCAAAGGACTTAAAATCAGATTACTACAGTGATGCAGCCACATCAATGTTCATAGCTGCCCAATTCACAATAGCTAGATTGTGGAACCAACCTAGATGTCCTTCAATAGATGAATGGCTAAAGGATCTGTGGTATATATACACAATGGAATATTACTCAGCCATAAAGGAGAATAAAATTATGGCATTTGCAGGTAAATGGATGATGTTGGAGACTGTTATGCTAAGTGAGATCAGCCAATCCCCAAAATCCAAAGGCCAAATGGTCTCTCTGTTAAGTGAATGATGATGCATAGTGCAGGGTGGAAGGGTGGCAAAAATGGAGGACGGATAGATGGTATAGAGGGAAGGGAGGGGTGGTGTTAGGGTACGGGGGTAATAATAACAGAATGTGTGACAGACATCATTGCCCTGTATACATGTATGAATACACAGATGGTGTGACTCTACTTTGTGTACAACCAGAGAAACAATAGCTGTACTCCATTTATGTTCAATGAATCAAAAAAAAAAAAAGAATATTGCCCATGGACAAAGTTGTTTAAACCTTCATTCTAAAATCTATAAATGTTACATTTTATTGCAAAAGGAACTTTAAACATATGACTAAATTAAAGTCTAAATGTGTATGTACATATGTATGTATATATATTATTCATCATAGATGTATACGTGCTAAATATGTATTATATATATACACAAACACACACACATGTCTGAATATAAAAAGTGGGAGAGGGTCAAAGAGCACAGAAATGATGTTTGTTTTACAATGGAAAGATATCCCAATAAATCCATGGTAAGTTGAAAATATCAAAAGTTAAAAATATACTTAATGCAATTAACCTACCAAACATGACGGTTTAGCAACACAGTGCACTGTGGAGGATTAGTTGCTTACTTATGACCGCATGGCTGGCTTCAGAGCTCCAGGATGCTGCAGCTTCTTAGCATCACAGGAAAATATTGACCCACATATCACTAGCTCAGGAAAAGATTAAAATTCAAAATTCAATGCTATAGTGACTAGCTGATTAAATATGAAAGACATTTACAAGGGAAATAATAAATATTTTATTTTCATGTTGATGTTGTAACAAAGTACCACAAATTGGGTCATTAAAAAATGATGATTAGCTGACCCAACTTGTTATTTTATAGTCCTGAAGGCCACAAGTCTGAGGAGGGCGTTTCAGGGCTAAAATCAAGTACAGGTAGGTCTGAAAGCACACACTGTGGGGAGGGGAGGAAAGGGACAGTGATTACCAACAGGCACACTTGCATGGCACTGGCCATTCACAAAGACCTTGAACATCCTTTACTTCTTTGCTCTTCACACAAGATCTGGGAGAAAGGTGCCAAGGCTTACAGAGAGGAAGTGGCTCTCCCATAGATGCATAACTTAAAATGGCAACATCTGCTGGTGCTCAGGCAGATCTGCCTTGCCTGACTTCTCACCCTCCGCAACCCCTCAGTGCCTGACGGGAGGGCAGAGACCCTGGAGAAGCTCAGGATACTTTGTCTCTTGCCATTTCTTTTCCAGTGGTCCATCCATGCAAACCAAGGGACCATTGGTGGCTACTTCCTGGCCAGAGTGTCCATGAGCTGGTCACTTGTGAGTGGACCTTCCTTCATCCCCTCCCCATGTGAAGCCTCAACTCTCTGCCTCCTTCCACTGATCAGGAATTCCTCTCAGCCTCCCTTTTTGGGCCAAGGGAACAGCCTCCCACTCTGATCCACTCTCTAAGCAAGTGACCCTGCTAACCTACCCCTCAGACAAGTGTCCCATGGGCACCTCCTAGGTCGGGGTTCCAGGGCTTTCAAGAGCTTATAAGAGGCCCCTGAATTGCAGGCAGTGGCATAGGCTGGAGGGGGAGGTAGGGAATTTTTTTTTTTTCCTGAAGGTGTGAAGGTGATACACCAGCATATACCAAACAGCAGGTAAGTGAGGGAAGGAGCAGGTGAGTGAAAAGGAATCATCTGAAATATCCAGTCACCTCAAGAAATGGATCCCCAGTATCTCCCATCATCCCACCCCACATTTCCACCTGTCATCAGAACTAACTTCCTCCTTCCAGAATGGGGTGGAGGGAGGTAAGCCCTGCCCCAGAAAACTAACAGCAGAGTCCTCAGCCCAGTGGAAACTGAAGCTGCCTGCACACCCAGGCAGGTCCCGCTCATTCACGTATGAGCACTCACAATCATAATTACACACTCAGTCACACTCAAGGCACTCCTATGTGTGCTCACACATTTGCATGTTCACACTCACATTCCCATAATGTCACACTGATACTCACACACAGCACTGGCCATCTTCACACCTCTCTTGGTTCTCAGCACCTCCCCACCCACCACCACCACACCAAGAGTGGAGGAAACCCAGGAGGATGCAGGGCTCTCTGGTAGGGTGGGTATCTGAGGCAGGAAGAACTAGAGGCAGGGACCTCTCAAACTATCTAACATGATAGGATCCTCAGGGCTGTGGGGGTGCTGAGGGCCTGCAAGCTCACAGGGACAGTGACAGGTCACTGGAGCTGCCAGTCACACCCACATTAGGAGAAAGAAAATCCCTTGGAAGTGGTTCTGCTTAGTCAGTTGACCCCTAATTATAGCCCTGGAAATAATTCAGGTTAGAAATTTAAAAAAACAGGATAGCAGGCTCCTCTGACCAGGACAGGAGAGGTCTAGAAATCCAGGCTGACTGCCTGTTCACTTACAGAGGGCAGAGCTCTGGATCCCTCTGTGGGCCTGAGGAAACCCCAGGCCTCTGCTCAGAAGGAGTGTCCCTGGAAGGTTTCTATATGTGCCCGCACACAGTGTGGGAACCCAGGAGGAAAGAACACATGCTGCCTGGGGCTGTGAATTCTGCCTCCTGTGCCAGAGACCTGAGTTCACAACCACCCCTCAGGGCAGGAAGCTCTGTCCATTACTGCTAGAGCTGTATGTCTGGTTGTCCATCCAGTCCTGAGACTGTGCTCCCAAAAAGAACATCTGACTAAAAGGCTAATCACTGAAGGAGCACCAGCCATCCCTGCTCCAGAGGCTCAAGTGTTCCTCTTCCCCTTGCCTCTCCCTGATTTTGATCATTTCTCCTGGGTGTGGTGAGGTGGACATACCTCACTCTTCATGAGAGGCACTCTTTCTCTAAAGCCAGGGGCCCAATGCTCTCCCCTTTGGTTGGGTGGTCCAGCCCAGACCTGCCAGCACCCCTGAGACTCCTGAGAGTGAGAATGAGTGTGTGGTTGAGTGTATGTGAGTGTGAGCATAGGTCCATGCATGTGCATATGTGTGCATGACTATGCGTTTGAGTGCCTGAGTGAGTTATGCACATTTGTGTGCATGAGTGTCAGTGTATGTGTGAAAATGTGAGTACATGCATATGTATGGAAGTGAATTTGTATATGTGTGCATGTAAGAATGCTTGTATGTGAACACATGTCTGAATTGTGTGCATGTGTGAGCCTCAATATGTTCATGTGTGTGAGTGCACATGAATGTTTGAGAGTGCGTGTGTGTGTGTGTGTGTGTGTGTGTGAGTGCATGCACACATACTGGAGTGGAAGCAGCACAAGGGCCTCAGCCACATCAGGCCACACATCTCCATGCCTTTACCCTGTGCTGCACCTCTTCTCTGATTTTCTTAATCCTTTTCCCTTCTGATCACTTTCTATTTCCCAGAACCTCTGGGAACAAGGTGTTTGGAAGAGGTGAGTGTCCAGATTTTATAGGTGAAGCAGACAAGATTTTATGAGAGAAAATAAGTTAGTTAAGGTGACATGGGGTATAAAACTAGAGCCTAGCTCTTCCCTTCAGCTCCCAGTCCTGACCCCAAGTTCTACTCAAGCCTCCTCCCAGGCTTCAGAGGACCTCCCCCTTCCTCTATGCCCCTTTCCATTCCTGGATCCCATCTAATAAGATGTAACATTGAACAAATGTTTATTAGGTGTCAAGCACCATTTTCTAATGGTTATGGGAGTCAGAAAGCCAGGATTTGAATCCTCATTTGGTCAGGTATTAGTTCTGGGACTTGGGCAACTTATCTATGCCTCAGTTCCTTCATCAGTAAAATGGGGATAATAACAGTGTTCATTTGTTTTGTGTTACCAGAACAAATATTGGATATACTCAACTTATCAAGAGAAAAGCTTTATTATTACCCATCTCATGGCCAGGGAGCAAAAGAGAAAGAAGAGTAGACTAAGGTCTCATAATTCCCTTCAAGGGCATGTTCCCAATGACCTAAGAACTCCCACTAAGACTGGCTTCTTAATGATTCCACCACTGGACTGGGGCCATGGCTCAGTGGTAGAGTGCTTGCCTAGTATGCATGAGGCCCTGGATTCAATCCCCAGTGCCACATAAAAATAAAATAAAGCTGTCGTGTATACCTACAACTGAAACATACATTAAAAAATAAAAGATTCCACCACTGCCCAGTAGTGCCCAATTAAAAGACAAGACGATTCAAGAAAATTTACCCTGAGTTAAATTATTTGATTTTGGAGGTAGTATAGTTTGAATCATTGCCCCCCAGTGGCCCACATGTTATAAGTTTGGTCACCAACTATGGATGTATTGGGAGATGGTGGAACCGCTAGGTGGTAGAGCTCAGAGATGAAAGTTAGGTTATTGCACTGTGTCCTGAAAGGGATCTGAGGGACTTAAGTCTCTTTCTTTTCCTGTTATTTATTTCCTGACCTCCCTGAAGTGAGAACCTTCCTCTGTCACATGCTCCTGCCATGATGTGCTGCCCCACCACAGTCCCAAAAGCAATGACCATGGACTGGAACCTCTAAGAGGTGAGATGAGATAGTTATCCTAGGTATTTTATGACAGTAACACAAATGTGAATAGCACCAAAGTCTTAGATATTATAGTATGACAATGGTTTTCTGTGCTTTTAACATCCTCAGAAATTCTTAAAGCCACACCTGGGACTTTCTCCATGTCTTTCAGTACATCTGCATCAGGGCAGGATTCCAAATGGCAGCCACATGCTGGGTTTACTGAAAATCACTCAAAACTCCAATTTATCCCATAGTTATGAGTCTTGCTCTTCCTCCTAATGGATCCTAACTTTTAATTAGGATATTAATACCATATAGGTTCAGGATCAACAGGGACTTAGAGATATGAGGCAAATCCTACCTTCCAATATGTTTCCTTCAGAAAACCATGGTCTCTGAAGTGTTATATCTCGGTTCTCTTTTAGATTCTAGTTCCTGATTAATATTTATGAGATAGAAAGCATGCCAGAAAAGCCTATCTATGCTCATGATTAGTGTGGCCATGGCAATTGTATTACTATGACATTCTGAAATGATAATTTACATGACAAAAAGGATCTGTGGCTCTAAGATGTCTTTTCTTTGCTGACTTTTAGAGCCCTCTGAGATTTGTTTGTCATTGTTATATGATTCCATGAGATAATTTCAGATACAGGAAAATTGTTCAGGATTACATTTCAGAATTCTTCTACTAGTCTTTGTTAAGTTCTAGGTATCACAATTCTCATATTGATTGGGATTCTACTCACCTAACACACTCATGATAGAAACAGGAATTAAGTTTCATCTGTCCTGTGAAATTGTATATATTCACATAACTGAAAATGCATCATTATGACCATTAAACAAAAACAAATGAAATATTTTGTGATTTGACAAAGTGGTTATGTAGAAAAAATGCTCTTTGTGTCATATATGCTTCTAGATATGTGTATGTACTTGGATAATAGAGGGGGAGGACCATAAATTGGTAACTTCTGCTTTCTCATGGAAATGAAACTGACAGAGAAAAAGGAGAAAGTTTCTTTGTGTTATTTAACTGGATAAAATGGGCATGAATTATATTTTGAAAAAAATTTAAGAGCTATGAAAACATAAAAGGACACTTGTGTTTCTTGTGGTGTGGAAAATTCCCCCAACCCTTGAAAACAACTCCCCCACCTTTCTTTCTCTCTCTCACACACACACACACACACACACACACTCACACACACACCCACACACACACACACAAACACACACAGAGCAACTTTAACAGCAATAGCAACAGAAAAAAAGTAAAAGAAACATTTAGGAATGCTGTATTTAAGAAACCCCTTTTCCATTTCAGAGATAAGTGAAATTCCTGAAAATGAAATCTAAGCAGAGATTTACAACTCCAGTGTCATTTATTGTAATAGTAGTTATTAAGAACAATTTTTATTCTATTTTTTCTTAAAATGGAGTAATTATACATATTAAGGGGGTGCAGGCCAATGTTTCTATATCTGTGTACAGTGTGTACTGATCAAATTTGATCTCCCTTTCCCACCCCACCAACACCCATCCCAATCTCTATTTTACTTTCAGGTTGACTATTTTTAGCTTTCAAATATGAAAGAGAACATGTAGTACTTGTCTTTCTATGTCTGGCTCATTTCATTTGACATAAGGTCCTTTAATTCCATCTATTTTTCTGCAAATGATGGGATATGATTCTCCTTTATGTCTGGATAATATTCCATTTTGCATATATGCCACATTTTCTTTACATTCATCTGTTGATGTGAATGTAGGCTGATTCCATGTCTCACCTCTTATGCACAGTGTTGTAATAAACATGGCTGTGATGAAATCTATTGGTATTAAGCATAAAGTTAAATACGGAGTGGTAATCAGATGCCAATAAGTTGTTTAGGAGTATTTGGAGAGATTTGTAAGTCTACCCAAGCAAGAGAGGTGAGTTTCAGCTGTCTTACAGATATGGGAAACTAGAGGTTCAAGTAAAACTCAAAACTCAAAGTACCTTTAATTCCAAAGGTTTATGTCATATAAAAAACTTTTTAAAAATATACAGAGAGAAATAGATTCTTTTGCAGCATTACATAGAGTTGCAAAAATTGGAAATAGAATGATACATAAACTATTACATGTTAAAACAAAGGAAAATTGAGAAAGATGCCATAAAATGAATTTTGCCCTGTGTACATGAATGAACGCACAGATGGTGTGACTCTACTTTGTGTACAACCAGTGAAACACACTCCATTTGTGTTCAATGAATCAATAAGTAAATAAAAAAATAAAATAAAAAAATAAAAACGAATGCATGTTAACATGCAAAAAAAAAAAAAAAGGTAAACCTACACAACAACATTTTAAAATACCACTGCTAAGTATCATTATGCCTGGGTCAGATAATGTAGGAAAATGATAAGAAGGACAATATGTGTAACCCATATTGGAAATTGGAATTTCACTCATATTAAACATTATTATATTGAAGTACTTTAAAATTATTTAGATTGATAATATGTATAAGCAAAATGTATCTGCAGAATCTAATTGAGGAAATATTTTGTAAATCTACAATAAGACTAATATTTCTTTTGGTGGGATTTATCTGCCAGATGAAAACTCCTGTGATGGAGAAAATAGCATAAAATTGCTAAAATATGGACAAAGTTAAAATTTTCTTAAATTGTTTTATCTTTTAGAACAGATTTAATGGACTGATGAATTTTAGAGATTTTTAAATTGTTTTTAAATTTTCAAGGGTCTAATCAGTCTCTAACACAGCACCAATAGAATTTAAAAATATTTAAACAAGTAGAAGAAAATGTGAATCAGGCAAAGTTCAAACTATACCAAATTGAAAATAAAGGAAAACAAATGATAAAATATAATATATAGAGAGAGTAACAAAGACACAAAACACAAAATAAGGCAGTAGAAGCCTTATTTGGATATAAATTATCTGGATAATCACAGAAAGTTTAAATGAACTAAGAATTATAATTAAAACCAAGGTGGATTTTTTTGAAAATCCATCAATATTATATTTAAGTAAGAGCTAATAATAAATTAGGACTAGAGAAGTTTTGGATATAAAAGACTCAGAAAAAAAATCAAAAATAAAAGAGCTTGCATAGTTGGATACTATTTGAAAATATACGAACTAAGATGTGAAAAAGATCTTCATTATCTAATCATAAACATTTCTGATTCTTTCCAAACACAAATGAAATGATACCAAACAGTGATCATATATTACAATTATTAAAGTCCTTAAACTTCAATAATAGGCATCATACAGGCAACATTCTCTGATAACATTGAAACTTCATTTGATATCAATAAAAATGATGAAAAATAATCTGTAGCAATTTGGAAATTTTAAAGCACTCGAATAATTATGATTGGAAAGAAAATATCTTATATATTGAAATTTACACGTAAAGATGATTCTACAATGATGAAAAATATAGTAAATTTTCCTATTTCCTTATGTAATAATAGGCAAAGAAACTAGAGAGCTAAGTCAAATCTACTGGAGAATATTACCAACCAAACTAAATGACAATGTATAATTGTGAAGATATAAATATGATTGGAGGAAAAACAGGAGCTAGTGGATGCAGGCAAAAAAATGTGTATAATAACCTATGTATAATAGCAGACCTTGAAGTGTAAAGCCAAATGAAGAATAAATACTAAACACTACAATTTAAATAAAAACTTCATGAAATTAACAACAACAGATTTTATCTGTGTATTGACCAAGAACTTCATATTCAAGAGGATATAGAACTGAACCATTATGAGCAAGACATATTCTAATAAAATTACTGCACATACAGCAAGAAAATATCATCTGGCATGAAGATAGGGAAATAAAATAACCATTGTGTGTTTCAAAAGTAATTTATGCCAGCAGAAAAGAATGTGATATATTTAAGATATCAAAGATAAGTAAATGTGAACCAAAGAAACATAGCAGAAAAATGACTTGGGACTATGAAAGGTAAGGCCATCATATATAAATATGCAATGATAAAAGGAAGATTGTGTCAAAGGGTCTGTCCTGAGGAAGATGCCAAAGAACAAGACTTATGAAATCAGGAAAACCAAAAAGAGTAAGAAATAAAAAAAGTAAAAAAATTACTGGTAATGACCATTAAATATAGGAGTTCCTTCTATAACTAGAAATAAAGTTGGGGGATATGAAAAATTTTTAGAATCATTAATCCTTAAAAACAAGTGAATTAAAACTTCAATGAGACACTAGTATGCACACAGTACAGTAGCTTAAAGTACAAAGATTGGCGTAACAAACATTGACCAGAATATGGTACAGTGGAAACTGTCATACACTGCTGGTATTAGCATGTTGTAATTTAATTTAGCAGTTTCATGAACAATTAAGTATGCACAAATTGTATGATGACACAGACATTCCATTTCCACATAATGAAAGATACTGAGAACATGGCCACAAAAAGATTTGCACATGGATGTTTATAGCCACTCTATGTATAATAGCAAAGAACTGGAAATGACCGCAAAGTCCATCAACAGTTGAATAATCGAAGAAACTCATCATATTGTATGGAATATCAGTATAGTGGAATACTATTCCACTGTTCATGTAATGACAAATCTGAATCTAATAATAATCATTCCAGGTGGAGGAAGTTGAATAAAAACAAGTATGTACTTTATGATGTCATTCATATAAAATTCCAGAAAATACATATTAATTTCTAACAGCAAAATGCATATCGAGTGGTTGCCTGAGTATGGTGGCAGGAGAATGGGAAGGATGAATTATTGAGAAGAATTTACAAAAATTTGGAATTAAGGAATGCCTATTATATTTCAGAGAGTATATGGACATGTCAAGCAGCATCAAATTTTTCACCTTAAATACATACAATATGTTCTACATCAATCAAAATTCAATTTGCAAAAAAAGACTACAATATATAATTGTTCTACACTCTCTTTAGATAAAAAAGGAAGACAATGAAAGAAGCATATGCAAGTTCTGTGGTTTTCTATTAGCATTTTGAATTAATCATCTGATTACCTTCTGTTGTCCATTATTTTCTATAACTAAGCCAAAGTCAGTGAAGTTTCCTTTTATGTGATGAGTCTTTCTTCTTTCTGACTTTATCTTTATCTTCCAACTATTTAACTACGGTGAGTGTATCATTTGTGTTTATCCCAAATGAAGTTTGTTGAGCTCCTTGCATGTGCAGATCAATGTCTCCCATAAAATTTCTGTGCTTCAGATAGTATAATATCTATTGAGATAACTTCAAGTTTACTGATTCTTTCTTCTGTGTCAAATATGTAAGGAATTACTCACATAAATTTATCATTTCAGTTACTTCATTTTTCTTCATGAGAATCATCTGAAATTATATTGTAAATATAGTATATAATTTAATAATATTATTTAATAATACAATATATAATAAATATAATTTCTCTTTACTGGCAGATGGATGGTGGAGACCATGCCTCCTGCCCCCCCCAGCTTCTTTGGAGGCTGGTGTAGACATTTTGAATTATACCTGAGGGCGTGGCAACCACCATTGGAGAGGTGGCTCCCATCCTGAGTCACCTACAGGACACTGGAGGCTCTTTGACAGGTACTGCACTTTATCAAGATACTGAGGACTGGGAAGTTTGAGTGGTGGATGACTTTGAACCACAGGTTATTCTTTTGTTTTGAATTTTTAATTTTGTATTTCTTCTTTTTGTTCTCTCTCTTACTCTATTTTCCTTTTATTTACCTTTTCCCTTGGAGTCTCTTTCTTTTCTCATGCTAAAGATCAACTTATTTTGACCCCACTCTCACTCTTACCTTGATCAGCTACTTCTATTTACTCCCTTATTTTGCCATTAACAGTTACATCCTATACTCCTCCCCATCTTCTTTGTCCACCACTAGAAATAGAGTAGATAATATTTGAAGTAACTGTTTATTACAATAATAAAATCTTTATAGGGGCTCTCTGGTTTAGGGATACATATTGTTTATATTGGGGGCTGCTGGTGTTGGTATCCCCCTCAAAGGTAAGATACTAGAAACCTGCAGGGTCACAATGAGCCTGTAAGGAGGAACTGCAGTACATCAGATCTTCACTGCTAGAGGGAAAGATACAGAACAATATGAAAAAACAGGGGAAGAAATTGTCCCTAACAAACCAAGATGCTATTTTGATAGAATGCAATGACAGCATGACAGTAGAAATGACAGAAAAAGAGTTTAGAATCTGCATAATTAAAATGACCCATGAAGCAAAAGGTGAAATAAGAGAGCAATTGCAGGCAATGCATGATCACTCCAATAAACAGTTAAAAGAGCAAATGCAGGAAGCAAAAGAGCACTAAAATAAAGAGATAGAGATTCTGGGGGGAAAAAAGCAGAAACACTTGAAATGAAAGAAACCATAAACCAAATTAAAAACTCAATAGAAAGCATCACTAACAGAACAGATCTTGTGGAAGATAGAATCTCAGACAATGGAGACAAAATATTTAATATTGAAAATAAAGTCACCCAAACTGAGAAGATGGTAAGAAATCATGAATGGAACCTCAAAGAATTATGGGATATTATGATAAGACCAAATTTAAGAATTATTGTAATTGAGAAAGGCACAGAGATACAAACATAGGAATGAACAAACTGTTCAATGGAAATGATATCAGAAAATTTCCCAAACCTGAAGAATGAAATGGAAAATCAAATGCAAGAGGCTTAAAGGACACCAAATGCACAAAATTACAACATATCCACACAAAGGAACATTATAATGAAAATACCTCACATACAAAATAAAGTAGGATCTTAAAAGCTATAAGAGGAAAGTGTCAGATTACTTCTAAGGGGAAATCAACATGGATATCAGCAGATTTCTCAGCCCAGACCCTAAAAGCAAGAAGAGCCTGGAACAATACATTTCAAGCTCTGAAAGAACATGGATGCCAACCAAGAATCCTATACCCTGCAAAACTAACCTTCAGATTTGATGATAAAATAAAATCTTTCCACAATAAACTAAAGTTAAGAGAATTTACAAATATAAAGCCTGTTCTATATAACACTCTCAGCAAAATATTTCATGAAGAAGAAGTGAAATACAACAATATAAGTCAGCAAAGGGAAGAAATACACTAAAGGAAAAGCCAACCAAAGGAGAAACCAAGTCATATTAAAAACCAAAATTAAGCCAAAATGACCAGGAATACAAATCATATCACAATAATAACCCTAAATGTTAGTGGCCTAAACTCATTAACACAAAGACATAGACTGGCAGATTGGATTAAAAAGAAAGACCCAAAGGATGCTGCCTTCAAGGGACTCATCTCATAAAAAAGACATCCACAGACTACAGATGAAAAGATGGGGAAAAACATACCATGCACATGGACTCAGTAGGAAAGAAGGGGTCTCCATTCTCATATTAGATGATGTCGACTTTAAGCCTAAGTTAGTCAGAAGGGATAAAGAAGGTCATTTCATACTGCTCCAGGGAAACATAAACCATCAAGACATAATGGTTTTAAATATTTATGCCCCAAACAATGGAGAATCTATGTACATCAAACAAACCATTCTAAATTTTAAGAATCAAATAAACCAAAACACAATAATAGTGGGAGAATTTAACACACTGCTCTCAACACTGGATAGATCCTCCAAAGAAAAACTGAAAAAGAAACTATAGAAATAAATAATGCAATCAATGATATAGACTTAACAGACATATACTGAGTATTTCATCCATCATTGAGAGAATATACTTTCTTCCTAGAAACCCATGTATTCTTCTCCAAAACAGACCGTATGCTATGCCAAGAAGAAGTCATTAGTAAATACAAAAATATAGAGACACTACTGTGTATTCTATCAGATCATAATGGAATGCAATTAGAAATCATCATAAAATTTAAAAAAAAAAACTACTCCTACACCTGGAGACTAAATAATATGCTATTGTATGATGCAATAAAAATAGAAGACATCAGGGAAGAAATAAAAAATTCTTAGAGGTAAATGAGAACAACATAACAACATATCA
>JAJEJO010041958.1:13761-26629 GCA_020662805.1 Glaucomys volans | reverse complement strand
CATGAATATCTGCTAAATTTTTGGTTGGCCTTTCTGGTTTTTTTTTCTTTGTTTCCTCCAGACAAATGTAATTCAGATGTTAGCTTTCTCTAATTGTTTTCCCCTGAGATCTCTACTGTTTCTAAAAACACTCTGTTCTTTCCCTTGTTCTTCTCCAAATAAAGTGCTCTTTGTTGGCAAAGCAGTAGAGGTACCAATCTTTAAGGTTTATCTGCCTCTTCTAGGGTAAAATATTGTGCCATGAAATTTAGGGGCAGAATAGAAGATGGGAGTACGCCCTGGCAAAAAGTTCATAGATTCCTGCTGTTCTTATCAAGATTCAGTAAATGTTTTTGAATAAATACTCTCCAGCTTGTAACATATAACAATTTAACAGAAATCAACAAAATTAAGCAGAGATTACAATTTGCTTCCCATATTTTTGTTTAAAATAGTAAATTGTTTTCAAATTCAATCCAATATCAAACAACACTTTCCTCTCCTTATTTAAATCCTCAGACACACAATTTCCTGAATTTGGGTGTGTATGGCTTTGTAATTATGTGTGTGTGTGTGTGTGTGTGTGTGTGTGTGTATTTGTAAGTATGTATTCCATATTCCATTTCTTGATTATTTCAAATTTATATCACTTTTATTAAACTTTAGTCATTACTTTTAACATATACTTATGTTTACCTAACATCATCTGTTTAAAATATATTTATGGAAATGTAATAAAACTTCTTGTAATTTATTTATTGAATTTCATTTGCATCATTAGAAGCAATTATTCTCCTTATCTCACTCTCTGCCTTTCCCACCCTTCCTATCTCTTACAATTTCATTCAGAGCTGCAATAAATACCTAATCAAAAAAATGGAATGGACTGGTTGGAGTGATCCATGCCTGAAATCCCAGGTAGTGGGATGACTGAGGCAGGAGAATGGCAAATTTGAGGTCAGATTGGGCAATTCAGTGAGACCCAATCTCTAAATAAAAATAAGAAAGGCAGGAGATACAGCCCAGTGATAGAAAGCCCTTGGGTTAAATGCCCACTACTACCAAAGAGTGTAGATGATAAAAATTCAATTTATTCTTATTATTGACATTTTCTCTTCAAGTTGTTTGTGCTAATTTCACATCATGAATATGTACATTTCTACTTTTCTAAATACTCATCATTTTTGCATGTTGAGAATTGTGTACTTGTCCAGCTGTTTGGAAATATATCATAGATTATTTTAGCTCATTTTTACCCTAAAGTGCAAAGGAACCAGAAGTCATTCCTCTATTCCATGCATTGGGGCACCTTACTGACCCTCTTTCCACGTCCCCTCCCTCTTCCCAGTCTCTAGTGACCACTATTCCATTCTGTTCTACTACAAAATTGACTTACTAGTTTCCACAAATGAGTGAGATCATGTAGTTTTTGTCTTCTTGTGTCTGGCTTAATAATAGTTTTCTTGAATACTGAAATACTTTGATTCCTACTTTCAGAGAATAACTGACATTTTGCCATGTAGATTCATAGTTTTATTGTTATTATCCCTTTAACTCATCTTCTTGTATTTCCACCACTTTTTTGAGTTGACATAATTTCTACAAGAGCTATAAATCAAATCTGAATACCCAAATGTATTTTTACCTCCACAGAGCAATCAGGACATATGGATATTTGCACAGTCAAAGGACTTAGCATCTTGTTTCACTGTGTTCTCCAGTCACAGTTTCAGATGAGTTGTTTGACATTTGTTCATTCCCGTCACTGTGCATGTGATCTGTCAAGGAAGTAAAATTTACTCAAGGTAGTAAATTCACATCTTACTAAAGGCAAATAGTTGAGATGAGAACATGTTTGAGAACATGTTGACTTCCTCTGAGATGTCAGAGATATTTGGAAAAGCAACAAGAAACAATTTTTATTTAGTCATGGCTTTACTTGAATTTCTGAGCATAAAACATCTCCTGGGAGGAAGCCTGTAAAGAATAAATTTTCCCAAGAAAAGAGCCTGAACTAATTTTCATATTATTTCTTCATAATTGAACTAAATATTTACACTGATGAAATTGTAATCAGAAGATATTCTGCCTCTTTGCCTCTGTGTGTCTCTGTCTCTTTCAGCTTAAATTCTCAAAACTTAAACAAAAAAAATTATATTGTGTTTCACTTAGTAACAACCATTGCAACATAAAATTGGTGATTGTATCACAAGACACATCAGATGTTTCCTTGGCTCTGTGCTTTTTGTTCTTTCATTTTTTCTAAATATTCTTATACATACTTTTGGCTCTCAAAACTTGGAAAATTTTGAAACATAAGAAACATGGGATGGAAATGATCAACTTTTAAACATGAAAAAAACTAAACTCATCTAGTGAGAGGGTAGAGAGAATGCAGCTACAAAAATAAATCATTTGAAAGCAAAATTTATCCAATCATTGCAGTTGTTTACTAATTTATTTAAAAATTTTGCAGCTAATGGCATTTAAGTATGCAGTCAGTTTTGATAATTTTCAAATTTGACTGTCTTCTCATGAGGTTCTTGCTATGAAGCTCTGTAATATTAGTAATGTGAGAAATGTGAGACCTACTCATAGTTCCTATGTATTGAGTAATGCAATAATTTGGTTTTCTCCATTCATTGCATTGGGTAATCTCTGATTCAAATATATTGTTTTAATCTTTTATTCTACCACAGAATTTTGCAAAACCAAAATACACACTGACAAAATATATGAACAGCTAAATCAACTCTATCATTGTTCTTAGTAGGATACAGAGAAGCACCATCAATAAATGCCTATGCAGCTCAATGTAACTGAGAATATGTTTCAGGTCCTCGGGTCTTCTGCATTGGGACAGAAAGTAAAAATTCCCCTTGACTCTATCTTGTTAGCTCCATAGGATCAACATGTAATTGTGACCTGGGCTGAATAATATTGACTATAGGCTTCCATTTATCATTAATCCATTATAGTAAATGCAAATTATAATGACTAAGTGGTTTTTTGTGGTGGCAGAATCTACTATAAAGAGAAGAAATTTGTATTTTGCAAGTGCACACTTATCCCTTGCATTTGTTTCATCTCAATGGATGGAATGTTTCTCAACATTGGCAATGTAATGAGAGAAGTCTGTCTCCTCCTTCCCAATTTCCTATGTGTGATCCTTTATGTTCCACCACAGGAAATTATGAAATATTGCCTAGTAAGCCTCATGTGGAAATGCTGATTTTCCTACACCATGCACCACACACAGTCAGTGCCTTGAAGTGCCTGCAGGGAGTTGCAGTCAAGGAATCAGTTCCCCACTCTGAGGCAGTCATGCTCATTGGCATATGTGGTCTGGGAACTTCCTTTTAGGGGCCTCATTGTTGGGGTTTTGAGCTGAAACCATCTCTGCTGCGACCATCTATTTTGTGGAGCACCTTGACTAAAACTTCTCCATTCTGATTCAGAACATTTCCATTGCTAGTCCTTCCCTGTATACCCTCATCCCTCCTCTTAATCTACAAAAGGCAGCCCTTTGTACGCACTACATATCATTTCCCTTACAGGCACTACATATCATCTGTGCCTTGGTAAAGTATCATTCCATGTGGGAAAAGAAAGAGCAGTGATTTAGTCAACTTTTCATCCTTGTGGTCAAAATACCTAACAAGAACAACTTAGAGGAGAAAAGTTTATTTTGGGCTCAAGGTTTCAGAGATTCAATTCCCTTGCTCTTGGTCCAAGGTGAAGCAGAATATCATGGTAGAAATGTATGGCAGAAGAAAGCTTCTCAGTTCAAGGAGGCTGGGAAGCAGAGAGTGAGAGAGATGATCCAGGGAGAAGATATGGTCTTGAAGGGTGCACCTCTGGTAACCTACATCCCCAGCCATGCACATGTGCTTAAGTTGCTACCTATCAGTCCATTCAAATTATTAATTCGTAAAGTGGATTAATCCTCTGAAGATGTCCAAGCCCTAATTATTGTGAAAAGCCCCACCTCTGAACCTTGCTATATTGAAGAACAAATTCCCAACACATGAACTTTGGGGACATTCCAGATCCTAACCAAACAAGTGGAAAGTCTTCTGAAATGCAATATAGTTGCAATAAGTGAATAAAGCTTTGACTGGGGTTGTCATTTTGGCTCATCTTAGTTGAACATCTTAACACTTCTCTGCTCTTGTCAGATGATCTAAAGAAAGCCAGGCAGTGGATACAAAGACGAAAACACAGAGTAGATAGTTCTTTTGTGTTCTGGGTTCTGCGACTTCTTATGGAAAAATAATTTCTTTGTATTGTGCATAATAACTCACCATGAATTTTCATTTCAATTGAGGGCAAAAGCTGAGGGTAATAAAGAATATGTACATTAGGTTATCCATGTACATTTAAAAAATAGAACTCATTAAGATTGTAGGTTATTGGTAGAACACAGGAATTTAGTGTAAAAATTTCCTTCCTGGGTCACTAGTTCTATCTTCCCTTCCGTTTTCACAAGGAGAATTTATTTGAGTAGGGAATGTTTCAAACACATACATCCTTAATGAATACAGGTTCATAAATGCTCCTGGTCCTGCCTCTGTGGACACTCACATGGTTCTGAAAGAGAAAACTATAGTGTTAAATGTTCAATTCTGACTTTGAGATCGTATGAGAAGAAATCATATGTGTTTTTCAAAGAGCTCAATATACAAAATTTTCAGAGACTGTAGATGAAACAAAGCTGAGCCTTCCATATTTACTTGGGAGAGTTGTCATAACTGTGTAATCAGAGTTGCCACTGTCAGTGGATTTTGAGCCACTAATGTTCGCGGTAGTAGAAACCCCAGGAACCTCAAGAAGGCTTCAATCAGCAAATCCTGATAGAGGACACAGTTCTTCATTCCTTTCTCTAGTTATTAAGACAGAAGAACCAATTTCATCTTACTCCAATTAGAATGGCTATTATCAAGAACACAAACAATAATAGATGTTTGCGTGGATGTGAGGAAAAAACACACTTTACTTTGCTAGTGGAGTTGCAAATTGATGAAGCCACTCTGGAAAGCAGTGTGGAGAATCCTCAGAAAATTTGGAATGGACCCATCTTTTGACCACCAGAAAACTTGGAATGGACCCATCTTTTGACCCAGTTATCCCACTTCTCAGTTTATACCCAAATGACTTAAAATTAGCATACTACACTAATGCGGTCACATCAATGTTTATAGCAGCTCAATTCAAAATAACTAGATTGTGGAACCAATCTAGATGCCCTTCAAGAGATGAATGGCTAAAGAAACTGTGGTATATATACACTATGGAATATTACCCAGCTGCGAAGAAGAATAATATTACGGCATTGGTAGATAAATGGATGGAACTGGAGAATATCATGCTAAGAGAAATAAGCCAACCCGAAAAAACCAAAGGTCAAATGTTTTCCCTGATAAGTAGATGATGATATATAATGGTGGTGGGGGGTGAGAGAAGAATGGAGGAACTTTAGATTATGTAGATGGAAATGAGAGAGAGAGGGGTATGAAAATGGTCAAATGAGACAGGCATCATTACTGTACATATATGTACAATTACACAAATGGTATGAATCTACATCATGCACAACCATAGACACGAAGAGATGTACCCCATTTGTGTACAATGAATCAAAACACATTCTGTAAAAATAAAAAAATAATATATAAAAAAGACCAAAGAATCAGAAATGTTACTCCTCTGGACACGGATCCATAGGTCAGAGGTATCATGCATTCTGAATTTGCCACTCCATTTACCTTTGATTGTGAAGTAAATAAGGGAAATGAGCATGGTGATGAAGACCATCAGCACCCAAAGGGTCATGATCATATCTTCCACCCAGATAGCATCCAATGCAAATATTTGATCTGAAGCAGGAACTGGGAGACATGAAAGAATGAGGAAGACTGCCACTCAGAAAGGAGTGCTGTATTAAAGATTTATGAAAGATTAACTTTTCAAATTACTATTATTCTGTACTTTCTGGATTGATGAGAGTGGAGAGAAGGAGGTTGGGCTACCTGGATGATCCTGGAGATGAGCATGCTTGGACTAAAGAAAGGGGAGAGGGCTATGACATGGTAGATTTCTATTCTTCGACTCAATACCATGGTGCTTGCTCTGGCTGACCAGAGTCTGAAGGAATGATGGATATTTATGCCATTATCTGCTTTATCTAGTGATGGAAGATCCTGGAAAATTTGGGACCTGATAAGGGATATTGTGAAATAGAATATACTTAGATGAACAAAATCTCTGAACTTCAAGAAATCTTACAATTCCCAAGAGTCATACTGTCATCTGGAGAAGAAATTTCCTTTAAAGTATATTTTCTCTGTGATTCTAGAGTGAAAAAATGTCCAAAGTTCATAATATTGGTCACTGCATCTTGTGATGACAGCACCATTGCCAACAATTAAGTGACCTTTTTCACTACTGTATATCTATGCCTATTAGAAATTACTTTCCTACATCAACTATATATAGCTATTATCCCATTTAGTAGTTTGCAAATTCCTAAGACAAACAGTATAATAACATGATCCAAAAGTTTCATATCTGTATATACATCCTAAGGGATTGAAAGCACGATCGAGAAGAGATATTTGTGTATCCATGTTTATAGTAGCTTTGGGCATAAGAGCTAAACCACGAAGCCACCCAAGCATCTATCAGAGAATGAATGGATAAACATATCTTATACCAATACAGAGGAGTATTGCTCAACCTTAAAAATGAAGGATATTTTCAATATATTACAACATGAATGAACCTTTGGGACATTATACTAGGTAAAATATGCCCATCAAAAATGACAAATACTATATGATTCCACATATGCAAGGTATTTATAATCTTCAAAACCATGAAGAGAGAAAATAGAGCGGTGGTTTCCAGGACTGGAGATGAAGATAGGGAATTATTGTTTGATGGTACAGAATTTCAGTTTGGGAAGATAAGTTATTTGGAGGTGGATTGTGGTGATGGTTGCAGAACAATGTGCATGTTCTTAATATCCCTGAAGGTTAGAGTTAATCTATGATTGAATTGGTAAATATTTTGTTGCATACACATTATCATATTAAAAATAATGTTTCTTCTTTTTAAGGAATACTCTTATGAGTGGGGAAAAAGACTTGTAAAATACATGTTGACAAATGATATGAATTTACGCCATATTATCTTTCACATTTCACAGGACATCTATGGCCAAACATCTATACCTTTTATATCATTTGTATGTATTTTCATATAAGAAATGGTGCTGGGTAGCAGCTACATAGCCCCCATCCCTGTGGCTGGCAGTTGTGAAGAGTCCATTCCTACTTTATGATTTCTGCACTGTGGTCTTGGCTATAACTGACATATTATAAAAATTACTTTATCTTACTAATCACCACTTTTTACAAACAATTCCCATAGGGACCTCAAAGTTCTGTTGGATGGCACATTTCAAATGTGAATTCAACTATCCAAACTTTCATGATTACTATCTTAATTTCACCCTCAAAGAGAGTCAAAAAGGAGAGGATCAGTTTCAGGTGCACGTTCACACTGTGATACTAAGCGAAATTCTTATGTACTGATGGATAATTTTGAAAAGAGAATCCTTTGCTTTGCATCAATCTCTATAAGAAATCTATGACCCCCAAAATTAGGAGTAGTGAAATATTTTCTCCTTTAGGTGAAGAGTAGGGAAAAAATTAGAATAATGTATAAGGTGAAGTGCAGATGGCTGGATTTGGGCAAAAGAATACTATTAAATTGAAAAAATTCTTTCTCTGGGAACAGAAACATCAGTAATTTGTGTTGTATCAGTAAGCGTGTAAAAATCAGGGGCTGGAATCCAGGTCCTATGACATGTGGCCCAAGGGTCTATTGTTTCTGCAGTTCAAACAAGTATGACTTCTCTTTGACTAAGTGTCTTAACAGCTATGGGACCTTTGGGAAAGAAAATATTCATAGGAAATTGATATGTTTTGATCCCACGTACCTCTTTGATGCTTATACATCTATTTGCTGATACAAATAGATGCTGAGTGTGCTATCTAAAAGCGCTGAACAAAGGATTATTCTGGTGCCCACTAACCAAGGATGATTCTTCCTGCAGTGTCTGCCTGAAGAAAAAGAGATGTTAATAATGACTGGTTACTGGTGGGGAAGCACTTTGGATTTGGGGGAAAGTACACAAGAAAGCAAGAGCTTTATTTGGTGCCATCTCCAGGTATTCATTTAGAACAGGACTAAGGATTAGCACTGAAATATCAAAGAGATGTTGATGATAGGAATCAGGGATGGGACAGTTTGGGGCTGAGGCTAAAAGTCCTGGAGGAAAGCAATTAATCTTTACTCCACCTAACCCATCAATCAGTGGGCCTCATTAGATAGCAGAAGATGGGGTTATGAGATCTTCAGATATAAGAATATCAAAAATGAAAGGGTCTTCAGACAACATGATATGCAACATCTTACTTAGCTCATATCATGGTAGCATCATTTGGCTGTCTCTTATCTTCATGAAATTATTTTGTACTGTGAAGGCTTACTAATATGCGTTTGCCCATTCCCCTGCTAGAGTTAAATGAACAGTTTAACTTAGTGATTAAAATATAGGGCATGAATGTCCATACAGTTTATATTTAATTTTACTTTCTAACATTATCAGTTTTGTAATTTTTGGTGCAATTCTTAGCTTGGAAATGCCTAATTTTCATCATATGGAAAAAGAAGATAGTAATAACGTTTAGTTCAACATCCATTGTAGAGGTGAAATATACCTTTCTAATTGTAAAATTATTGGAATGGTGTTTGTTAATAGTAAAAACTCAATAAAGTGTTAGTCTCTCATGGTGATAATTCCTACCATAGAATGAACTCTGCCACCTCGAAAATGATTCATTTCTAATGATTCAAGAATACTTTCTAGGTAATGATGAATAAAATGTTAGGAGTTAAAACTACGCCAGAAGGGAACAGTTGAATAACTGGAGGCAGTTGCTTCATAAAGATCAGCATAGATATTTCAGTACAATCTCTGAAGAGCTATCTAGAACAACACATGTGGCCTTAGAAGGCTCAATAAAGCATAAGATACATAGAAGGAGGTATGCAATAAAAGGAAGTGCATTAAAAGGTGTAATGAAGCAGAGGAATAATTTTTAAAAATCCTTGAAACTTGTCAATAAGCATTTGAGCTAAATGAAAATTTACTTTAGTGAAACAGCAACTAGCAGGAGCTAAAGTTGTGGATTTTTTGGCTTTCTGGAGTGTGGGTTCTTCCCAAGCCCCATGACACAGTGATGGAAAACGTTAGGCATTGAAATCAAATAACAGAGTTCAGTACAGAAGAGGAGGTAGAAGTGAAAAGGGGAAATCCAGCAAGTTGGCAGAAGAGCAGAAGAACTGAGATCCCTATCACAGCAGATTGCTAGACTATTTGTGTTGGGAAGAGATCCTAGGGGGTCTGATGTGCTCGTGAAAGACAAGGCTGTACCAGAATGAGTATGTGAACTTGAGTCTTTTTAAACTGAGTATACTCTCAAATCCTGAATGGCTGTTTTTTCTCTCTACTAAATTTTCTGTGAGTCCTCCCAGTCTACTTCCTCCTGTAGCATAGTTGAGAATGGATGAATAGTTTTTCTCAAAGAAAAGTAAATAACCTGGTGTTGCAACTACTGTACCTCTCCCTGTGTGGTCTGTTTTCCTGATGCAGTGGTGAATGACCTCTCTGAAGTCTGTTCAAAGCAATGCACAGTTTAATATTTTATTTACTGTTCCTCACAAGGTCATTTCCAAGAAAAAATATGTACAAATCGTGTTAGATGTTAAAAGCTTTCCAAGTTTGTTTGCCTATCTATTACCATAAGAACGAGATTTCAGCTTGTTTAAGGTTCCAGAAACTCAGGCTTTTAGATAAATAACACTGTCAGCAGCTCCAGCAATAAGAGAAAAAATATCTAGGACCAAGGAATGGGTGTAGGACATATGTCTAACACATTGCCCAAGAGTTCAGGATGTCTCAAGAAGACAGACTTGTGAACAAAAGGTCATGCAGCTTCAGCTCTCTCCCCTCTTACCCTTTGCCTCTCCCATTCTTCAAAGCTACTTACCTTGTCCCCATTGTTTGTGACAGAGTGCAACACTGGGAAATCAAATAGAGTCTATCAGCACCATCAGAAGTGTAACCACAATTAGTTTCCAAATTTTCTTATGTGAAAACAGTTGAGCTGAAATGGAGAGTTACAGATCTTACCTCTTAGGAAACTTGGAGTGTTGGGACCCACCAAATTAAAAATGAAGATTCATCTAAAACATATTCCCATTCAAGATCCCTTAACCCTGGAATATTAGACCTAAGTCAGTTTGGAGAGGCATTTATGATTGGGAGCCCACTCTCTGTAGTTCCTCCTATACATTCTGTTTCCTGAGCTCCCTGGATAAAAGGAAGAGGCAGAGCTAATTTTTCCCCCTCAAACCCCCACCCAAGACTCAGACACAGGTTTTCAGGTACTAGAAATAGGTCAGTTCCAACTCAACCCTTCAGTCCTCTTATCTAAACTCTGAGAATATGTACAGTTTTGAATTTGCCAATGTACTCTTAGGGCATTACTCTTCTCATTACTCTTCTCAAGTACATTCAAAGGCATATTTTATGTAAAAATTTACTCTCCTATTCATATGAACAAGCATCAACTTTGGCTTACTGGCTTGTGCATATTGGGCATGACCTTGGCATTTTTTTCTAGAAACCTGATTTCTTTTTTCCCAGAGGAAAGATTCCTGTCACACTTAGAACATGACATTATATCCTGCAACACTGTATGAGGAAATAAATCCAGGAGGCTGCTCTAGAGCCAATCAAGGGTTCTGCTATGGCATTTGAATGTTTGGTGCAGCATAAACCTGTGTTGCATTGGTGCTTTCCATGCATGTAATATTTCATAGGACTGAGACCCCCACTGCTTTGGAACTAATTCTTTACCCAGGTAAACCCCTTCCCCTCACTGCAATACAATGAGGTCAAAACAGACCTTTGCCTGCTCATAAGTCAGGCAGAGACAAAGTCCCAAGTAAGATTAAATTTATATTTTCTTTATGACAAGTTTTGACTCTTTCTGTGTATTCTGATATTTATGAATGCAACATCAGATGCTAATGTCTGTATTTCCTGGAACTGAAATTTATTCCCCAATGTTTGTTAAATTCTTTTTAAAACATGTTTGTAGAAAAGTACATGTCTACTTAAGAAAGTGCTAACTCAAAAAGATATATGTCTTATTATTTACTGATGTTACAAGTAAATTAAGTATTTTCCCTTCTTTATCTGCAATGAACTTTAGGGGCAGAAAGTAGATAGATTAGTCTTTCTTTACCTTTTATAACAGTTTGTACTCCTGTTCTAATCCAACTATGATATGAGCTTACTTTTTGAATATCAAATGAGAAAATAAATGCAAGTGTTTTAAATAAAGTAAATTGCTAAAACTGTTAGGGGAATTAATATTCTTATTATAATACACATGAGTTATAATGCACTTTTCAGCTTCTGGTTCCAACAGTAATTTCAGTAATTTACACACATACTCATGCATACATTTATACTTGGTAGCTTACGAGACACTTTTTATAGTTTTATTTCAATCATTTAAGTATCAATTATTGATTATTTAAGTACTATATGCCATGCAATATTTGAAGCAATTGGGGTGTCTCAATTAATAAAACCAACAAAAATCTCTAACTTTATGTTCTGAAGAGGGAGATTGTTGAGAGAAAATAAACATAATAATTAAGCTATGCAGTGGGTTAAAAGGTAATAATACTAAAAATGAAAATTAAAGAAGTGTGAAGAGAGAGGGGACCCCAGGTGGTAGGTAGCAGGTTGCAATTTTTCAGGTTGGTTTGTCAAAGCAGTACTTATTAAGAAGGTGAGAGTTTAGCATACACTTGAAGGAGTTGAGGGAAGTTAATGGAATTGACGGGATTCTCGGAGGAACTAAAGACACCCAAGACAGGAACTCATCTGCATGGATGGGGACAGCAAGAAATCTGTGTGACTAGAGTGGACAAAGGTGAGCCCGCAAGATGAGGTCAGATAGGTAATGGGAACATAGGATAATGCAGTATATTGTGGGGAATTTTATTCTAAATAAAGTGGGAAACAATTGAGGGTTCGAAAGAGGGTGATGTTTTATCTCTCATGTTTGAGATGGGTCTTGCTGTCAGGATGCTGAGCATATGCTCTGTGAATAAGAGCAGAAATGGGAATCATTCAGGTGCTATGACATTGCTTCACTCAGACAGTTGGGGATGGTGTCTGACTTGGATGGCACTGGTGAGGGGGTGAGAAGTGATGAGACACCAGATATATTTTAGAGATAGATACAGCATTGTTTCTTGACAGGTATTATAGAATATGAGAGAAAAAATGGAGTAAAGGATAAATTTAAGGAGTTTGTTCTGAGAAACTAAAAACATGAAATGTGGTTGGGAAGGTAGTAAACTAAATCAAGAGTGTAGTTTTTGATATGCTTGTCATGAGATACTTCCTAGACTATGGTGAGGTGCCAAGTTGGAGATGAGAACAGAATGGGATAGAGGTCTGGCAAGGAGATAAACTTTGAGAAGCCATCATCATGTCAATGGTATTTAAAGACATCAGGCAGAATGGACTCAGAGTAAAGGTTGAAAAACTATGCCCTGGGAACTTCAATATCAAGAAAACAATGAAAAATAATGAATGTAGCAAAGAGATTAAGGAGGACAACAAGCAAGATGATGAATAAATCCAAGAGAAACTAATGTCTTGGAAACCAGTGAAGAAAGCAAGTGAATTTTCTGTTTTGTTTATACCTCATGTGACAATGGCTATCATTTGAGG
>JAJEJO010041952.1:0-14218 GCA_020662805.1 Glaucomys volans | reverse complement strand
CTTCCTTCCTTCCTTCCTTCCTTCCTTCCTTCCTTCCTTCCTTCCTTCCTTCCCTCCTTCCCTCCTTTCTTTCTTTCCTCTTTCTTTCTTTCTTCCATCCCTCCTTCCCTCCTTTCTCCTTCCTTCCTTCCTTCCTTCCTTCCTTCCTGCCTTCCTGCCTTCCTGCCTTCCTGCCTTCCTGCCTTCCTGCCTTCCTGACTTTCTTTTTCTTTTTTGAGTACTGGGGGTTGAACTTAGGGGCATCAACCCACTGAGCCACATCCCTGACCCCTTTTTGTATTTTATTTAGAGGCAGGCTCTCACTGAGTTGGTAGCACCAGGCTTTTGCTGAGGCTGCTGATCCTCCTGTCTTAGCCTCCCAACTACTGGAATTCTATTATCAATTCTATCTTACAAACCTGTTAAATTTATATTCTTAGTCTCTCATGGTCTTCTTTATTTTTAAATCTATACCCAGTGTTTATTTCTTACACTAAAATTAGGCAGAATCCCTTGAATTCCAGCTATGTGAAATGTGGAGATTAAGTCCCTCATTTCTCTCCACCTCCTGCACTATGTCACCAAACCACTGTGATCTGTGCCATTTCTTTCAAATTGCTAAGTTCAAAAACTTTACATCTTGTTTTGTCACTCTAATGAATGCCTTGTGTTGCTTTAGGTTTCCAGAATTGTAAAACTAGTAGACAGCATTTAGAATATGAGGAATTTAGAAATATTCATTGTAAAATCAAGCAGTGTGATTGAACCCTGTAGAAGAATAATCTCATACTATTCATCTTTGCTCTTTGAAGAAGAAAGCTTTTGAATATGAAAGACAAATTTTCATTTCCCATATTACATCAATTTCTCAGAATCATGCTTCAGTTTTATTTGTTTCATTTGAGGACCATGGCTCATTATTCAACTTTATGTTTTTCCTGCAGTCTCTTATGACCTTTCATTTATTTATCTTGTTATCTAAGAAATATCATGTCCATTTTATTTTTAGAACACCATGCTTTTTAATCACACCACTTAATAGAGGGAAATGACTATCTTCTTACAGACCATCTCCTGTGGCTCTCTAACTTGCTTTTCTAATTCGAATTTATTGCCTTTTATAGCTACTGCTGAACAGTGATTCTATGATTTAATTTCAGTGTTCTATTGGTCAAATTCATAATTTCCTACATGCCAAGTATTCCTCATTCTTTAAGGAAGATGTGTTACTGCATTATATTCTCTAGTAATTTAAAGGGAAAAATACATGCAAGAGAAATTTTCTGAATAATCACATCTTTAAAAATAGATTTCTTTTTCCTTCATACTGGACTAGTTCATTAATTTTCCAAGAAACCTCAGATTTCCATGGTATGTTACAAGTGCACATTAGTGTGCTTCTACCCCTTGTAAATGACAATTCAAGTGTATTGATTGCACAGTTAGGGATAAAATGAATCCTTGGACTTTTCCCCATCTGAGGTGAAGCAACAGTCCATACGTCACCTTTTGCCAATTTTGTACTTGTTGGGAAATTGAAAGTTTCACTATACAAGCCCCCCTTGTAAGTATTTAGAGGAACTGCAACACACTTTAGCATGTTTAGAAATGTCTTTTTTCTTGCCCATATTTTTCAAAAATATACTTGCATGTTGGGCACCTTTGGGAATTTTAAAATACATTCTGTGAATGAAGAGAAATGCAGACATGTTCTCAGCGCTGATCATTTTCATTGTGGATCTCATGCTCACTCTGGCCATTATTGTCACCTTCTACACAGTTTAATTAACTGCAGTCACAGGTACTTTTGTCCTTTTCTATCTTTTCAAAGGGAAAATGGAAAAAAAAAACTGTGACTTTGACAAGGGCAGAATGTGGGCATCAGATTCCAGCAAAGCCACTGGGAAGCCATTTCCAAGCAACTTAGAGAACTTCGGCCCCAGGATGCTTCCTGCCCATTTTCCAGCTGAGAGAGAAGGGAACTTCCTGCCAAAGGAGAAGCAGTCTCTTTCTAAAGAGCAAGGGCTCTGTGGCAGAAGAGCCACAGGAGAAGACTCGCCAGAATGCAGTCCACAGCCAACCAGGGGATATTTTTTAAGGTGAGTTTTTAAAATGTTCAGTTTAATTCTCCTTTTTTTATGAGTGAGATAATATAGGTAGCAGAAATTCTTGAGGTGAGAGGAGAAGAACAAACACATCTCTGCTTCCATTTTTCAGAACTGGAGTTGAAAACCTCTACAAGTATGACAAACACAGTTTCTGTGTTCAGTTGGGAGTCTTGTTTATCCTGCAAACTCAGGGAGTCTTGCCTGTGCTATTTTCTCTCCCGAGTATTGATCAAAAGGCAAAAAGGATGGAAACTGGTTTCAATCATCTGGAGCAGTTTGGTTAAAAGGTTTGAAAGAGGAGAAAGTAAGAAAAGATGGATGTGTTGGTCATTCATAGTGTTTTCCCCCTTGACTCCAAGTGGCAACAGTAATCTGTAGTTGTTCTCAAGTGTACAGTGAATTTTCAGAATGGTCCTTGGAGTGAAAACTATGATTGAGCATGTGATTGTGTAGGAGGGAGGGAGACCTACTTCTTTCTGGTTTGGTGCCTGCAAACACTGGACCTTATAGAGAACATTCAGTGTAGCCTTGGTGACTTCTCAAATACTAAAACCAGGCGTGTTTGGAATTACCTGGCCCTTTGTTCTATTTCACAGCTTTTGTTCAGTGGAATCAAATGAATTAGTTTTGTCTTATTTTTTTGTCAAATGAATGGCCACCCTAGGTTCCTTGGGTTTGGGATTTTATGATATAAGTCTACACATTTTATGGCATATACGTGATATTTTTGGTTGCAAAAGACTGAGCTTGCCATGCATGGTGGCACACACCTATAATTCCAGGGACTTGGAAGGCTGAAGCAGGAGGATCACAAGTCCAAACCCAGCCTCAGCAACTTAGCAAGGCCCTAGCAACTCAGTGAGATCCTGTCTCTGATTTAATCTTATCAGTTGTGATAACAACTTCATACATTCAAGCACAGTCTTCATATTTAATTTCCATTACCTCATTGCATCTTTTAGACTTTTGACATCTTAATTGGTAAAGGCATTTCTTCCCTATAAATTGAAAAATCACTTTTGTTTCCATGTAAAGTAACACTTCAATGAAGTCCTTACAATAAAATGGTAAAATCATACTCAATAATTTTAAAAAATTGTTTAGTCCCACAGATAATAAATGTTTAACCTATTGATAGACAATGAGTTAGGTTTAGTACGATGTGATCAGTGTTTTAGTCATGGTGTTTGTTGAACAGTAGCTTCTCCACAGGGGAGAAAATGGCTAGATTTTGTTGTTGAATGGGTAGAGAGTATAATAAGGGATTTAAAAATCCTTCCTATTACATAGTTTCCAAATTTATACACACATGTAGAAGGGAAGGACCTGTCTGGGGGGTGTGGGATGTACCATCAGGCCATACCTTAACTGTCACCTCTAACTGCTTACCATTTTCATGAATTTACAATTATAGGTAGTGTTCTATGGAATATTTATTCACTCCTAAGAAAACTTGACTACCCTGAAAATATTATAAAACAAGCACACATGGTACTTTCTGTCTTTAAATTTTGCCATTAATTTACTCCAAGACATATATAGAGAACCAGAGGGATGGTCAGTCAATTTTGATTCAGAGGAGAGAGAAGAGTAAGTCCTGAATGTGAGGCATTGCCTAAGACCAGGTATCCTAGGGAGTAACTAGGGGCAGGCTTAAGCAGAGGAACATGCAAAAGGGGACAAGGGACATGATGTGTGAGCACTGGACATGATAAAACCAAAGGGCACTGAGGCCAACATTCAACCTGGCCTTGCATAAGCTTTGGATACCTAAGAAATGTCCACAGTCAACTGTGTTAACAATTAGGGGTGATGGGCCGTGGCTGTACCCGCTGAAGATCTCATGATGGTGGAGGGCTTTCTTTATTTCTTTCCTTTTTTTGCCATTTTTCCCAGAGTTCTCTTCTTTCCTATGTGTCCCTAATGTAGAGGATGAGCACCAATGATAATAATCTGATTTTTTTTAAAGGGAAGCAAAAATGCTTTACAATGTGAACATCTTTTGAGGCTGGCCCTCAACCTCCACCACACTCTTGTTTTATATCCATCTTCAGCCTACATCCATTCCCTGAGAGGCATCTAAGTTTATATCACCTTCTGGGCTCCTCTGCTCTCATTAAGGTCCTTTTTCCATCCAAGTCTACGACTGTCCCTCAGCCTCTATGAGTGTTCCAGAAACCTAGGTGGAGTTCTACTAAATTCTAAATTCAGTTGGGTGAGGATCCATTTCTAGGACTTCTTATTTACCACTGATCCAAGCAGGGATACTTTTGATGCTATTTACAGACTATAGCAGCAGAGTGTTCAATTCAAAAGTCCGTAGGAGTCATCAGTACATGTCTCATCCAATTAAGAAATAGCTTCTACAATATCCCTGAAAGATAGCTGCTCAAGTTCTGCTGAATCGTTCTGCATGAGACACAGTTTCTTACCTCACAAGGCAGCCTGTGGTTAAGAAGGTCTTTATAATATCCAATGGAAATGTGAATCCCCACAACTCCCATCTCTTTATCCTATTTTTGCTGTTAAGCAACCCAGAAAACAGCCTAGTGAGTACAATGACTTCACTGGAATCACAAATTCTAAGAAAAAAAGACAAGTTTCTCCCCTTATGAATGTTCCATTTCCTATTCAAAGCATTGGACAATGTTGTCTTTTTCAGTATCAATAAGACCTATTAAAATCATAATAGTAAATAAATCTGGAGTTTATTGTGTACTTTGATAGAGGATTCTTAATTTGTCTCTTCCAACTTCTTGTACATATTTGTTAATCAGGAATTTGAAATTCATTCCTTCAAAGCTTCCTCAACACTGGAAACATTGCCAATTTGCACTGAAGAACAACATTTTTTAGCACATTCATAACTATTAAAAAGTAATTCTAATGTGCTGACCCAATTTCACAGCACATCAAAAATTTAATTCAACCCCAAGTGACTCTCACAGATGTCCAATAATTTGCCAGCGAATGTTGTTATTTGGAAGGTCAGATGAATCTGAACATTTTGGAAAATTGTCAATCTTATCAATACTTTTTTTTTTGTGAATGAAACAGCAATACTTTGAGTAGCAAGATATGCTAATCTATACTAAATGAAGCCCCTTTTATCACAGGTAACTGAGAATGGAGAAAACTGGGAAAGACCTAGTCATTCCTTTTCTGGTGGCAGTGAGATCATCTAAAGGAGAATTGACTGGAGAAGGGGTGTTCCTATGGCTAGGATCCTGGAGGTTTTGTTACTTGGTTTGCAGGAGTTAGAGGGCTAGAAGCCAAAGATTATCTGGTTTGTGGATGGTTGAGGAAAAGCAAGCTCTCAGAAGACAAGGAGGGAGCTCAAGTTCAAGAATGCATAACTACAGTCCCCTTTTTTGTTTCTGCCTCTGGTGACATTGCTAACAATACATAAGCTTTTGGATTTAGGACTTAGAAAGGAATTTAAAAATATGAAACTTGCTTAGCCAAGATGGGAATTTACACACAATCTCTAATTATCTCCTAAATACTTTGTTAATAATACCTGGGACATGCTTGGGCTGCAGGATCCCCCAAAGGATGAGGTGACAGTTTTCAGAAGCATTTACAAAATTGAGGAAGAAACATTTAAAATAGATTTTCATGGGGACTGAACATTTATCCACATGAACCTCTTTCACCCCTGCTCACAATTAATGTGTGATGCCCACACCAGCATCTCTCAGAGGTGCATCACCCCAATAGCTCAGATAGTCTGTCCAGACTTCTAAACCCATGCATTTTTGTTCTATGCACAAGCAAGGCATCTATTCTGTACTCAGTATTGATCCCTTAAATAACTTCTCCTTTAGGATCTCTTCGTTCATCCACAAAATGAACATACAGTATAAATAACATCAATAGCCATTCCTGGGCTAGTATTTTATCATGTGAAGTTCTACTGAGAAGCTGCTCCATACAACTCACTAAAGAAACAGTGACATGATACTTAGACTTTCACTTCCAAAGGACTCCCTTATGTTTCAATTTGAAAGAACCCATGAGCTAGAAAGAAATTGGAGACCTCCGGCAAAGTAATAGAGTAGTTAAGCAAATAAAATGCAATACTTTTTCAAAAATTAAAGTTTCAATAAAACCCCAGAATTTGCCAGTTTTAATTTTATTCATTTTTAATATCCTGTGTTTTGAATGAGAAAATTAATCCAGGCTGTCCAATTGATTTGCAATGCACATCATCTTTTATGCCTTAAAAGACAAATTTTGCTAAAAGCAAATGGATGGTTTGGCAGTGATTTCTTGGATATGACACCAAAAGCATAGGCAAAAAAGAAAAAAGAGTAAAAATAGATAAATTGGACTATCTCAAAACTAAGAAATCTGTGCATCCAAGGATACAATCAATAGAGAGAGAAGGTAATCCATAGAATGGAAAATAATATTTGCAAATCATGTGTTTGACAAGGGGATCATATCCAAAATATATAAAGAACTTCTATAGTTCAACAACAAAAATGAAAAACCAGACTGAAGGATAGACAGAGGACTTGAATAGGCAATTTCTCCAAAGATGTACAAATGGCCAAAATGCACATAAAAAGACACTCCATATCATTAATCATTATGGAATGCAAATCAAAACCACATTGAATTATCATTTTATAACTATCAGAATGGCTACAAAATTAAAAACAAACAAAATAATGAGTGTGGGCAAGGACGTAGAGAAATTGGAACACTTGTGGGCATTTAGTGGGTATATAGAATGATGTAACCACTGTGGGAAACACTATGATTCCTCAAAAAATTACCATATGATCTAGTCATTCTACTTTTTGATATATACCCCAAAGAATTGAAAGCAGGATTTGGAAGAGATACTTGCTCACTCCTATTCACAGCAGCATTAGTCACAATAGCCACGGAGTGGAAGTAACTGCAATGTCCATAGACAGGCAAATAGACAAAATATGGTGTTTGCATTGAATGGAATGTTGTTCAGTCTTGAAATGAAATTTCACTCACGTGATAACATGGCTGAATTTTGAGGACATTAAAGAGACCTCATTATATAAAATAAGGTAGTCATGAGAAGCCATGAGCAGACAGTCATGAAAAGATGTATAATTCCAAGTAATTCCTCTTCTACGAGGTAACCATAGTTGTCATATTCATAAAGACAGAAAGTAGAATGGTGATGTCCAGGGCTGGGGACACAGGGTGTGGGGAATTTTTGTTTTATGTGTACAGGGATTCAGTTTTGCATGGTGAAAAGAAAAATAGAGATAGATGGTGGTGATGGTATCTTGATAATGGGAATTTATTTAATGCCTCTAATCTGTTCATTTGAAAAAGGCTAGATGGAACCAAAAGCCAAATGTTCTCTCTGATGTGCTAACATAGAATAAAGGCCAGGAGGAGGGGAAGGGAAGAATAGAAGTTCACTGGATTAGACAAAGGGAATGAAGGGAAGGGAGGGAAATGGGAATAGGGAAGACAGTAGATGAATTGGACATAACTTTCCTATGTTCATATATGAATACCCGACCAGTGTAATTCCACATCATGCACAACCACAACAATGGAAAGTTATACTGCATGTATGTATAATATGTCAAAATATACTCTATTGTCATGTATAGATCAAAAGAACAAATTTTTAAAAAAAGATACTCTTACAGGAAAAAGGTGAAATAAATAATGAATAGGTAACCCAGAAACACTGCCCAACTTATCTTTCTATATACTCTCATCCTTATATTCTTGGGGATGGCTGTTACCCCTGTCATTCAGGACACTACTAGAACTTAAACACTGTAAAGAACACCGACTACAAAGAGAACATCTTGTTGTATCATGTGTGAGAGCCAGAGCCAAGAAAATAAAATTAAGTGAGATGGTTCCTTTTTATTATATACTTTGCATACATAATAATAATGCATAATAATAATAATAATGTATAATAATGCATAATCCTTTTTATTATATACTTTGCATACATAATAATAATGCAATAATGCATGCAAAATAATAATAAAAAGGTAAAGAAAGTAAATTAATTATATCCTGGTAAAAGTTTCTAAATCAATATTCAGAATAATGTACAAATTAGACTTTTTAAATTAGCTTTGTTTTGCCTGAGTATGAAACCAGACTACAGAAGATGATGTTCTTTGTGGGGCATTTTGTATAAGAAAACTTTCCAAATTGACATTTTAAAAATTGCATAAAACATATATACTCAGTATCAACCTTAATTGTATACCTAAATCACCCAGAGAACTTTTAAAAACAATCATCCTTTGATTTGGGGTGAAGCTCTAACATAAAGAGTTTGCAAACATTCCCAGATGGTTGTAATGTGAACGCAGAATTGAAAACCATTACCTCAGGCTTTCCACCACTGAATTATCATTATTAGACTCTGATCATTTAATTTGTTCTTGACACTAATAATCATGAAGGGTCCCCACTGATAAGCCAGTTTTTCATAATGAAATATTTAATATCAGTAAGCTCCACTATGGAAATCCTCTGAATAAGTGCTGTAGTTTTTTAGGTAGATTGATAACAAGATTTAATATCACATTTATTAGATTTGCTTTTAATCTTGAGCAAGATGAGTCAATAATTCACTTGATGTTCCAATACATTTAATTCTTTTTTTTTTTTTTGGAACCAGGGATTGAACTCAGGGACACTCGGCCACTGAGCCACATCCCCAGCCCAATTTTGTATTTTATTTAGAGACAGGGCCTCACTGAGTTGCTTGGGCCTCGCTAAGTTGCTGAGGCTGGCTTTGAACTCGCGATCCTCCTGACTCAGCCTCCCAAGTCACTTGGATTACAGGCGTGCGCCACCGCGCCCGGCAATACATTTAATTCTTACAAAAGTCATTCAAATTCTCTTAAGAAAATTCAGCAATAAACTGAAGACTTCACCAAAGACTTCTATTAAGAGTGACCAAAATGAGAACAACAAAAACAGTTGCGGAATATTTGCTACTCTGTGGCTGATCTGAGAGACTCCCCAGACACATGACACCATGTTCCAGACGTTTGGGGTCATTATTTCTCTTGACCAAAATGTCATCATGCTCTAAATTTTGGATTTAGGGTGAATATGGTGAGTCTGGGCTTTAAGATGAAGATTGGATCCATGCCTTCTCCACAGGTTCTTCAGCCCCTTTGGACTGGCAGCCACTTGAGGCATGATCTTCTCATGGTGATTTACAAATGGAGGACAAGAAGGGCAGAAGGGCCCTTGTGTTGGCACATTATTGCTATGAGTCTCATTCCACTGAGCTCGATATAAGCGGCATAAAGAAGAGCACTCCATCCACATTCTCTGAGTAACAATTCACTAGTATACCATTAGGCATAATGAGATAATAAAATTTTTATAATCAATAAAAATATCAGCGTTATTAATTAGTTTTCCTTTTATGTGAAATAAAATGCGGGCTCAACATTTCTAGGGTGAATTTTAATATAGGATTTAAAATCTTCACACTTTACTTTTTGACATTTCCCACAACCCCAATTAAAGAGATCAGATCTGTTTGCTAGAAAACAGTGTTCAGAATATGAGTCTGCCCTTTCTGTGGCTGTTTTTCAAAGCTGGAAATTGTTCTGTCATATGTCCTTTGAACTCATCCTTCCTGTACAGGACAGTGCAGAGTGCTCCTGGGAATGCCTGTGGGGCCAAATATCAGTGCTGTATTTTTAAAAGAACAGGGACTTGAGGCAGGTGATGTGCTGGATCCACAACAGACTGGGTTTTAATTTGGGTGAGTTGTGTAAACTCACAAGGCTGTAGCTTATTTAGGAAAACTTGCCGGAACTAATAGGTTGTTGTGCTGATTAAATTAATTTGAATATTAATCAGATGGAACTTAAGCACCAATGTTAAGCAGAATAAGTCGAACTTAGAAGGTCAAAGGTTGTATGTTTTCTCTCAACTGTAGAAGCTAGAGAGGGAAAAGGAAAAGAAAGATGGGGAAGATCTCATGAAAATCGAAGGGAGACCAGTAGAGTGCAGGAAAAGGATTGGAGGAGGGAAGAAAGGAGGAAAAAAGGAAATACTGGGCAATGATGTTGGCCAAACTATATTGTCATATTGTGTGCATGTACGAATATCTAACAGCAGATCCTACAGCACCAATAAACATAGGGAAAATAGACAACTTTCTTATAATTTGTCCAGATGACAATTGGAGAAGGCTCCAGTTCCCCTTCATTGTGTTCTATTACTTATTTTGTCTTTAGTTAGCACTCAGGCAGTAGTAAAAGTAGAACAAAAACTTTCATTTGTGGATAAGTGGCTAACTGTATTTCTATTTCAATTAGTTATCCTTAGAGACATCATCACACTAAACATGGTCAATTAACTAATTTTTAAGTTCAGTTTCAATGACTTGGAATATCATAATTGCTTCAAACTTTCCATTTTACAGCAATACCAAATACCTATCAACCATAAAGGAGATAACTTATTGAAGCAAGGAATTTTTTCTTCGTTTTCATTATATGTGGGGATTATCTTGATAAACATCTTAAAGTTACTAATATTCATTCAAATAGCATTGTTAAAGTAAGAATTTTTAAAATTCTCCATTTTCACTTTATGTTGTGAAGATGACTAATGTACATATCATGGAAATTTTTTTTCTTCCTAAATTTTGACCCCTAGCAATTTTACCTAATAGCATCTTTATGAAATAATATGAATTCATGGCATTGTCAGTCTTAACAAGTTCAAAAGGGACAAAACACAGATTTTGAATGGAATTTATGCTTTTGAAGTAAATTTAGAAAAATATATTGGGAATTACTTTTTATTCCCAGGGTTTATGTTCTTTACAATTAGATTTATTTAACTGGAGACGACTTACAGTATGCTTGAGAAAACTAATATAAGTATAGGTTTTGTAGAATTATGGGTCTGTGTTTATATACTCACAAATCTCAGATATATAAATGATTCATTCAGAGAAAATGAATAATTTCTGAAAATGGACATGACTATCAAGGATCACATCAGTTACTGTATAAATTCTCTCTTTTTTAAATTACACTAGTGTTTTACAAACACCAGTATATAAAACAAATGTGTGTAAATATGACTTTTCTCCAAAATTATTTTAAGTCTGGAAAACATAGACTCTTGGAGAGTTCCTGAATTGCTTTGTAAACATTGTCAATAGTCCCAGAGTGCAAGAGACACCAAAATTTCAAGATGGCAATGTTGGCATCAGGTCATAGAATGACACATTCCAAGAACCCCCAAATGAATTGCTGCACAATAAACTTCATTCCATCTTTTGTAAACTGATGCAATAGTCTTCCTCTTCATGAAAAATTCCCAAGCCCCTCAGAAAACTGAGGTGCCCAAGGCAAGAGATGTGAATGTACAAGGCTTATAATTCCAAGGACAAGCTGAGTATCCCTGATCCAAAATGGTTGGGACCACAAGTATTTGGAGTTTGGATTATTTTTCAGATTTTGGAATATTTGCATATTCATAATGAGATCTCTTGGACATAGGACCTAAGTTTAAATAAGACTTTCCATTTATGCTTCATATACAATTTATATGTATAGTGTGAAAGTAATTGTATGTAATATCTGAATTTTCTACTTTTGGTCCTGTGTTGGTGCTCAAAAACTTCTGGATTTTGGAGTATTACTGATTTCAGATTTTTAGGTTATGTTTGGAATGCTCATTGCTAAAGTATTTCAGTTTTTCAACCCTCCATGGTCTTTTCAGAGGTGTTTCCCCTCCTGTTGAATCTGGGCTGGATTTTGGACTTGAGGTCAATGCAATGTCAGACATGAGGGCAAGTTAATATCCAGGGTGTTTGAGTTTTGGGTTTCCTCTTTCTTCTGTAATCCTGCCAGCACCTTAGGAATAAGCTCCAGCCAGATTGCCCACAGATGAGAGTACATGGAGAGTGGCTGAGGCCACTCTAGACCAGCATGTAGTCTGCCACCTGTCTCTGATCAGGAAAGAGAGCCCTTGAGGTTGGCAGAGTTGCCTACCTGGCCTGAGATAACCACAGACACATGAGAGAGTCCAGCTGAGACCAGAGAAAACATCCAGATGACCCATAAAACCATAACCAGTAATGCCTACTTATCATTCTTATTCCCACTGCTTTTGGGTTGTGCCAATTCATACTAGGGATGCAAGTTTTTGAAGGTTTTGATTTTTTTAAATTTAATATTTCTCATGGAAACTGCTATTTTCATGCAAGATTTGTTCAAATTTACATTGGGTTTGTAGTTTTCAAAGAGAATCCCTTAACTTAAACACATTTTCACAGAAACACCTGTGGGATGTGTTTGAATTAAGCAAGCAAATTGATTCCTTGGTCCTATTCCGATCCTTTTCCTTAGGTTAATTAACTAGTAAATAACTCAATAATAAAAATCAAAGTGTGAAAAAAAGAATAAAAAGTGGACTGTATAATACCAATTAAATATTTTGCCCAAAATAGCTTAGATAGCACCAAAAACCGAAGACCAAATCCAAAACAGCTGAGTAAAATATTAGTTTGCTGATTTAAAAACTGGTTCAATTGAACTCACAGTATTGAAAGTGGAAAAGATATCAAGAAGACAGAAATGAGCCCAAAGATAATTTTTTTTCTCAAAAATATTAATATATTAATTAACTAAAAAAATGCACAGCTTAGGTAAAACAGCAACAATTGCATCTTCTCTAAAATACAAATAATATAAAGGAATTTTGAAAGGTTAACTTTTAGATCATAAACAAATCCAGACCAGAAAAATGTTCATAAAAATATGAAGGTATGATATTAATGTCAGAGAAATTTGAATTCAAAGAAAAGATTAAAAAGAGAAAAACACATGAAAACAAAAAAATTCTACAACCAAAATATACTTAAGTGATAATAAAGCAATACATAAACAGAAAAGCAATAGCAATAAAAATTGATTAACTGTAAACAAAAAATAGGAAAAAATTAAAGCTGTAAGAATTTGACGTTCTGAACCAAATAAAGCTAAAGCAATTAAAAAATTAAGTGCTATATTCTTTTTTATTTTTATTTTTACAGACTCCATTTTGATTCATTGTACACAAATGGGGTTCAACTTGTCATTTCTATGGTTGTACACAATGTATATTCACACCAATCATGGAATTGTACATATACATAGGGTAATACTGTCTGTCTCAGTTCACTATCTTTCCTTCCCCCACCCGCTCCCAACCCATTTTCCTCTACACCATCCAAAGTTACTCCATTCTTCTCTTGCCCCCCCCACACCCCCAGTTATGTATCATCATTCACTTATCAGAGCTGCTATTTTATTATAACAAAGAATATGCATCATTTTAACATGTTTACAAAGAAATTTAAAAAAATCTCTGACTTCTGTGAGAAATCAGAATATTTCTTTCTTTTTTAAAAAATGGTTTTAGTTGCATGTGGATATAATAATTTATTTAATTTATTTATTTTTTACGGGGTGCTGAGGAGGAAACCCCCAGCATACCCCATATTTAGTTATTCAATGCCCAGGAATCAGAAGACATGTAGTTATATCTCTGGTTTTGCCATTTATTAGTTGACTTGACTTTTACTAAGTGTTTCTTCATCAGTAAAATTGAGGGTTTTTTTAACCCATCTGTGTAAACTTTAGAATTCCTTTGTCCTTACTGCAATATTAAGAAGTGTACCAAATTGAGAAGATATGAATGAGTATTCTAAAAAAGGAAAAAGGAAGACTTTACACTCTTCTCATTATTCAGATTCCTCAGAAATTAGCAGAAATGCAGATGGATTAAATGGTATTTTTTTTCTGATCACTGTTAACAGGGTCTGTTCTATGAGACAGCCAGACTTAAAATATTTTGACAACAAAGATGATTCTGATACCAAGACCTCAAATGACATGCCAAAATTTGCAGATAGAATCAAAGCCAGAAACAGAAATCACAACTATCTAGTTCCCAGTACTGTACATAGAATTAAAGACCACACAGCCTTTCCTATAGAAAAATCTGCTGATGTAGAAATCTGTGAAGAATGTGACTCACTGGAATCAATCAACCAGCAAACTCAAGAGGAGAGTCCTATAGAAGTTCACACCACCAAAGATGTCCCCATTGCATGTGATTTCTGAGGA
>JAJEJO010041951.1:4394-30347 GCA_020662805.1 Glaucomys volans | reverse complement strand
TTATCAGAGAAAACATTTGGCCTTTGATTTTGGGAGATTGGTTTATTCCACTTAGCATAATATTTTCTAGTTCCATCTGTTACCTGCACATGCCATTATTTCATCCTTCTTTAATAGCGAGTAATATTCAATTGCTTGTATGTACCACATTTTCTTTATCCATTCATCAGTTTAAGGTCATCTAAGTTAGTTCCATAATTTTGCTACTGTGAATTGAGTTGCTGTAAACATTGATGTGGCTGCATCACTATAGTGTGCTGATTTTAAGACCTTTGGGTATAAACCAAAGAGTGGGATAGCTGGGTCAAAAGGTGGGTCCATTCCAAGTTCTTTTAGGAATTTCTACACTGCTTTCCAACGTGGTCGCACCAATCTTCAGGCCCACCAGCAACATATGAATGTACCTTTCTCCCCACATCCTCAGCAACACTTATTGTTGCTTGTATTCTTGATAACTGCCCTTCTGACTAGAGTGAGATGGAATCTTAGGTTGGTTTTGATTTGCATTTCTCCAATTACTAGAGATGTTGAACTTTTCTTTATATATTTGTTGATCACTTGTCTTTCTTCTTTGAAGGGTCTACTCAGCTCCTTAGCCCATGTATTGATTGGATTCTTTGTATTTTTGTATTATAAAGTACTTGTAAAACGTTACACCAGAAACAAAAGGACCCAATCAATACATGGGTTAAGGAACCTGGGAAGCCTTTGGGGAGGGCACCCACCTCCCCAATCCCACTTACCCTGGGCTGTGGTGGAGAGTAGTAGTGGGGGTGGGGGAGGTGCCTAGCAAATCCTCACCCTCAAAACATTCTTTTGGTGGGTGGAGTGTGGAGGGCAGAGATGGCAGAGGGAGACTGAGGCTCAGAATCCTTGGTCTTGGTCTTCTGCTTCCCTCAGCAGCAGAAATACCCTTCGAGGATGAAGATGTCCTAGGTCCTCAGAGCTCTGCCCCACAGCCCATGTGGGCTGTGACTGGGGAGGGTGGGGTTCTCTCCCAAGGTGCCACACCTGGCAGGTGGCCTAGTTCCCCTACAGAGACCATAGCAGGGGATGGGTGAGCAGCTGCCCTGTGGGCTCATGGCCAGTGTGAGGCAGGGCAGGCATGGGCAGCATGAGGTTCTGGGCAGATGTCTGGGTACCTCTGCCTCTGGCGTTCTGCTTCCTGAGCAGGGAGGCTCTGCCAGGATCAAGGCCGAGGGCATGGAGGAGCCACTGCAGAGGCAGCCGAGGCTACTGGTTGCTATCTGGCTCTGATGCACACTTCCCCTTGCCCTCACTGCCACCGCCAGCTGGAGCTCCTGGCTGCAACCACTGGACTCCCCATATGGCTGCCAGATGCTGCTTTCACCACCACTGCAGCCAGACTCCTGTCACCACAGCAGGATGAAGACGCTCATGGCTGGACACCTCAGTAGCAGCTGCCCCTGCTTCCAGATTCATCTGGGGCCCCCACCACTGCCCAGTACTAGACTCCCAAGCCCCAGCTGGACACTGATGCTGCACACCAAAGCCCAACATCAATGCACTTCACCCCACACCTGACACCTGACACCTGACACCCTGCAACTGACACCAGACCCTGATACAGCTGCACATTGCTGCTGCCAGCACCAGACTCTGCAGCTCCAGACTGTTGCCACCAGACTCCAACATGGACACCAGACAGCAGCACTCAGCACTGGTTACTGACATCATCACAACTGCAGCCAGACTCCTGTCAGCACTGCAGGACCAAAACCCTTATGTCTGGACACCTCTGTTGTCCCCATCATCACTTCCAGACTCCTCTGCTGCCATCGCCACTGTGACCACACTGCAACAGCACTCCCAAGCAGCAGCTGGATGCCGACACCTCCACAGACACCATGACACAATGCTCTACTCCTGACCTTGACTGCATGACAGCCTGTGCCCAAAGCAACTGCGTGTTGCTGCCAGCGGCACCAGATGCCGCTGTTCTATGATGCTGTCACTTCAGTGACTCAACCCCAAGGCTGATGCTGTACTGCCCAAGGCCAAAGGAGGGGGAAGGTGGGCATTCTCCAGTATCTGCTGTTGCTTTTTGTTTCCCAGGACCAACCACCCATACTTCTGGGCTATTGAGGAGTTGGGGTGCTAACACAGGGAACTCATCCAAGGAGAACAAGTATTTTAAATAGAGGCTGCAGTCCTCATAGGAGGCAGTAGGCAGGGCTAGGTGGGTCCAGCCCAGTGGTGAGGGGCAGGGGCAGGGCCTGGGGACTGCTGACCAGGTCTGGACCTTGATCCACTGGGGCAGGCTGGAGAGGGATCTCTGACTGCTTGGGAGTCCAGTCCTGGGAGAACCTTCTGGTCCTTTCTCCTGACCTTCCCAACCTGTCCCCCTTCCCCACTCACCCACACCTCCCTGAAGGACACTGGGTCCCAGAGACAGGGCCATCTGGGCTCTGGGCTGTGGACCTCTGGGCAGTGGTGCCCTGTCTGGGTACATTGCAGCAGTCTGATCTCCACCCGCCTAGACTTGGGGAAAAGATGCCTGTTAGGAAAATATCCTCCTAGATTTACCAAATTTATCCTGACATTGGCTTCTTCCAAGAGATCGTCAAGAAAGGAAAAATATAAATTAGCAAGTTTTGTCTTGCTAAAGGGTAGTGTGAGGAGAGGCAAAGACTTCATAGTTGATAGAGTTGCATTTAAATCCCTTTTAACTGGGTGACCTTGACCAGGGTACAGAACTAGGTACAACCTTGGTTTTGCATCTTTTATTATAAAGATGGTGAGCATGATAAACCAGGGGTAAATTAAGCTGTTGAGCGCTATCTCAACTTGGGATCCAGGTAGGCATTCAACATTATTTCCAGGCAGAAGTATTCTGAGATTAAAGGTGACACACTTAGAAATGCACTTTTGGAAGGCGTTTGACCTGTGAGGCAGGGAGTTGAAATTTACTTCACAGTTTCAGATGAAATAATAATATGTGGAAATCAGAAGTGAAAGCAAGATCATAATTGAAAGCATGAAGTTAGGTCAGGCTCATGAAATTATAGGTTGTTTTCAAATTTGTTGAAAGGTACATTGAGATAAATCTATGGAGTTCAAGCCTCCTGGGATATACCCCTCCTCTGCCACACACACCATCCACAATTTTTTACTCTCCATTAGAGTGTCACAAAATATATCAACATATGTATATACACATGCACAATATTACATTATGTAATATTTTGTTCCATTTGACCTGTTCTGGGACTGTCTGAAAATAGAATCTCACATTCTCATATACAGTCTTTTGCAGCTTTCCCCCTTAATTTGCACCCCTTCAGCTGACCATCAGGAAGAAGGAAACACCAGACAAGCTTGAGATCAGAAGGTCACCAGCCCTGCTCTAGTCACTCTGGAAGCTGACTAGCCTGCACACACCGAAAGCTTGAGGAAACATCAGTCTTGCTTCATTCACTTGGGGGCTGGCTCATCAATTCACGGTGGAAGATAAACTAACCAACAGGACAAATGGACTGTTTCACCCTCTAAGATGGCTCTTGTACGGTGATCATTGCCACCCCTTACTTCTATCATCTATATCATCCTTTCCTCAGTCTATACTACAGGACTGAGAACAATCCAACACATAAGCTGATGATATCAGGAAACTAGCACATGTACCAGTTCAAACTTGAAAGGCCATCAAGGATTTTTCTCTTGGTGGATTCAAAAGCTGGTTTGACATAGTAGAGATTATGCTATTAACTTGTTTTTTGCTTTCATGATTGTTTCCCCTGTACATTAAAACTATTGGGTCTATTATGGGAAGCAACTCTTTCAGGGGGAATAGAGAGAGGAAGAGAGAAAGAGAGAGAGAGAGAGAGAGAGAGAGAGAGAGTGTTAGTTGGCACCTATGATTTGACATTATGTAAAACTTTAAGCCAAGAAGTTAATGATGCTCTTTGATTGGTTTGAGCACCTCCTTGTTGTGAAGGCCAGGTTTCTCTTTCTTGTAAAGTTAGTTCTGCAGGGCTGGTGTTTTGGCTCAGTGGTAGAGCACTTGCCTAGTATGTGTGAGGCACTGGGCTCAATTCTCAATTTATTTATAAAAATAAAATAAATAAATGTATTGTGCCCCTTTACAAACAAAAAAAAATTTAGTCTGCAGTTAAGATTGTTGTACTGTTACTGTTTCTGTTTTCTCAGTAGAAACTTGTGAAACCTCCTAAGACTGTGGAACAAAAAGTAACTGTTATGTTAACCATCCTATTGTGTAGCCATCTATTGAACATAAATCTCATGGAGAATTTCCAGACCTGGGGTCCTGAGACGTTTTGTCATAGCCACTCTGTATTGCTGTAGCCTAAATAAACCTGCTTCCTGCAAGTTTCTCAGGTGTCCAGCCTCATCTGTCCTATTGCTTGAAATGCTAAAATGCCCTCATTTCTGAAGGGCACACAAAGATAGTCTCTCTGACACTGCCACAGTATGAATTCTATGCAAAGTCATTAATCACAAAAAACTAACAGGAGATTACACTACAGGGACCTCCTGGAAGTAAAGCCAATGTTGCATAGTAAACCATGTATACACATAATGAATTGCCCTATTATACCCCATGAAGATATACAAAAGATGCATCATTTTTAAACATTTTTTAATCTGGGAGAAAATGTGGTTTGTGAGATATCTGAATGCCAGGTTTGCATTTTGTATTGTTTCTAATATTATGCTGTAATAGTATTTAATAATAAGACATTTTTAAACCAAAAAAGACATCAGAAATATGTACTATAATATTGTTAGCCAAGGGGACATTTTAGTGATTAGAATTTATGCTTTCCTGTTTGTAAAGCTAACATGTTGAATTAAAGGTCTGCAGCAGATAACACCTCCACCAGAACCTCAGTCTGGTGAAGCCGCAGCTTGGTGCTGCAGCCAGGCAATTGCCTAGGTGTGCCTGGCTCTTTGCCACCAAGTAGATAGGTGCCCTGACCCAGGGTGGAGGGACCTGCATTCCAGCACCTTACTTGATTCTTTGGGGTAACCTTGACTGCTGTGCTCCACTTTAATTTTTCATCCGTGAGGATTTTTTCCCTATATTCCCATGAGTCTGTTGAAGATCAGTGAGGGAGTTCATCAAGTTTAAGCAAGTCTGGCTGATCTACAGTGTGGGGAGGGGCATCCTGCCACAGCTGGCTCTGTGACTGACCTTCACTCTGTACCTTTCTTCTTGTGTGGTCCCTGGGAACACACAGGGAGATTCCTGTTCATCCGCCATGCCACCTGCCAGCTCCAAGGCAAAGGGACCCTCCTCTGATCTCACCTGTCAAAACAAAAAGGGTCATTGTCATTTCAGGGGGTGGGAGATGATAGTGGCAGTGAAGACTGAGCAGTGAAATGCAAATCAATAACAAGGCAAGGTCATGGGTTTTCTTTAAGTTATTTTAAGGCTTTCTTTAAATTTACTTTTAAAGCATGTGGGTAATCAGGTAATGCAGAAAAACAATAGATGTACAAAAAATCAGAACAAATGGAGCCAATCAAGAAATATGTCAAGAAAAAGTAAGGGGGCTCTTACTCACTCTTGACAGGGTCAGTCAGGATTATTGTAAAGCTAGAATTTATGGCCATATGTGTCTCAACATATTTCAGAAGATATTTTCTTAGTAGTAGAGGAGAACAAAGGTAAATTCTGTCTAGTCAGTGACCCCAACTCACACAAACATAGGATTGGCTTGTAAATGAAACTCCCCTTTAAAAGATGGACACCATGAGAGTTCTGTAAAGGAACAACTAGGGTCAAAAACTCTACCATCCTACATGAAGGGGTTGAATACCTATTTGGCAAAAAGTTGTGAAGGTGGGTCCCAGTTCTCAAGGAAATCATAAACAGCAATAAATTGGAGATAGCACTGTTTCATTTGTCATTCTCTGCTGGGAGATGACACACTCTCATGAGAGTGCTCCTCCTTTGACCCTTACTTTACTTATAATAAAGTTGTCTTGCATGAATTTCAATATCTGACCTTCAATTTTCTCTCTTTTGAACACAATAACAGCTTTGGAGCTTCAACTTCCCACTGCCCTGTGACATCTAACCTGGCACCTCCACTTAGATTTACAGACATCTACAGGGTAGGTATTTGAACTTCACCTTGTTCCTCTCCCAGCTTTGGTTGAGATGATGATAACTTAGCCTCTTATATCTTTCTTTTTGCTTTGGGCTTCACTGTGTACACTTTCCTCTGCCAAAACTGTTCTGTGCGTCACACCTGTGTTCTGTTTGATGTTATCTCTATGTCATTGTTCATCTTTTCTTCCATCAATAACTGTAGTGACACCTTTTTCTCCCCTGATGCCATGCAGATGTATACTTTCTCTTGCTTCTTCTGTGGCATCACTTTGCACGTCACCAGGGAGGCAATGAGACTCCATTGTTGTGGCTGTTGCCTTATGGTGTCCACTTGACTTTCTTCAGTAAAGAGCATCATGTCACCTTATTTTAGAGGCTATGTCCAGAATCTGGAGGGCAATGTGTTCATCATCTTTACCTCCTTACAAATTGCCTCACAGGGCAGTAAATTTAAGATGTCCCACAGCTGTTGTCTTTTCTTCACCAAAATGGTAGTTTTTCTTCTTTATTGTGTAAGTGAGACTGCATGGACACTCTGTACCCTCACAGTTCTTATTCCAAGGGAAAGTCATGTGATACAATGATCCTTGCTGCTTTCTATTTCACTTATCCTGTTGTTATTTTGGGGCTTATGTTTCCAGAGAAGTGACAGAAAAACTTCTGGCCCTCTCCACTTTCCAACATCAGGCCCATCCTACTCTTCAAATTATCTGCAAAAGGATTAAGGGTCACTTCCCAAGTTATATCAATTTGCTGGCATAAAATGACTAAATGTGGTTCTCAAATAAGATTGCAGGCTCAAGCAGCAGAGAGTTCAGCAAATAAGGTACAAGTCACCAAACTTGGATAGGCATGCTACATCAAGTTCTAGGAAACCACACAGGGATGCCTCCTGGTTCTGGGTTAAAAGTGGAATGTACTGGAGTGATGCCTTCCTACATCCATCTCTCTTTTGTGTCAAATGCTGAGAGACTCCTGTCTTATTGACAGGCACTACCATTTATTTATTTATTATGTGTGTGTGTGTGTGTGTGTGTGTGTGTGTGTGTGTGTTACCAGGGATTGAATCCAGGGGCTCTTAACCACTGAGTCACATCCCCAGCCCTTTTTATTGTTTTATTTTGTCAGGCGTTTCTAAGTTGCTCAGGACCTCCCTATGTTGCTGACACTTGGTTTGAACTTGAAGTCCTCCTGCCTCACCACCCCCTGTTGCTGAGATTGCAGGTGAGTGCCACCTTGCCCAGCTGGATTTATTTTACAGGCAGGAAGTCAATCATTGATATAAGCTACTACTTCTTTAGGACACATTCTGCAAACCTGGAATCCTTTTGCCTGGAAACCATTAGGAAGAGATTAAGCTTCTTTAGTCAGTTTTATTGGCCTCAATGTGAATTAGGGGACAAAAAGAAATGGCCCACTAATGGAGTCTAAACTATAATGCTCTTTCCCCATGACATTCATGCTGCAGAAAGGAAGGAAAATGGCCAGAAGTCCCCTGCTTACAGGCTTTCTTTTTACTAAGGGATAAGAAAGATTTATGTGCCAAGTGCAGCATTGATGATGCCATTATAGCAATGATAAGTCACAACATTACTGGCTTAGGAACTCACCCAATCTAAACCCCTCTTCCCCTTGGTGATGTACCTCACATCAGATCTGTCAAAACCTCATTCTCCCACTCTCTTCTGCTTCCATTACCTATTGTTACCACTCCCCCCACCCTGGTTTCCCTCATCATAAGCCCTTCCCTAATGAACCCATTGCCAGGTTACACCCTCTACAACAGACAAATAAAGAATCTGGACCAGTCAGAATGCAGGTGCCCTTTTCTGTGATAAATCTGAAACAAGTCCAACAGTCCAACAGGTTTAGGGAAGTTTTCTGATGCGATAAATATACAGAGGAATTTGAACATTTAATCCAGGGTTTGTTTGGTTTTTTTGTTTGTTTGTTTGTTTTTGTTTTTGTTTTTGTTTTGGTACTGGGCATTGAACCCAGGGGCACTCCACCACTGAGCCACTTCCCCAGCCCTATTTTGTATTTTATTTAGAGACAGGGTCTCACTGAGTTGCTTATGGCCTCGCTAAGTTGCTGAGGCTGACTTTGAACCTGCGATCCTCCTGCCTCAGCCTCCAAAGTGCTGGGATTATAGGCGTGCACCACCACACCTGGCTTAATCCAGGCTTTTGATGTAATCTGGAGACATGTAACAGTAATTGAGTCAAAACTCTTAACAGAGACAGAGAGACACTGGGGAGAAGAAGCTGCTAGAGTTTTGAGGATAAATTTACATATTACTAACACTTTATTCCTTGTGGGTCCTCCTGCTATTCCAACTGAGCAGGAGATGATGAATCACTGGAAGGTTACACAGGGATCCCAAGATCATTTGTCTCAAGGTGTGACTTAAAAACAGTCGGGTGAAACATATAAATACCATGAAACTGGCAACAATTTATCAGGGGTTGGCATGAAAACCAGGGCTTTTGTAGGGAGAATGAAAGGAGGCTTAGTAAAACATATACCTATTGATCCTACATCTCTTGAAGGGCAATCTGTTTATAAAGATAAATTCATTCTTCAATTTGCTCCAAATATTAGGAATTACATAAGTGGTAGCAGGCCCTGGGACTTCCCTTAAAGTAGCCACCCAGGCTCTTTTATGATCAAGAAAAGGAGGACATTTTAGGGGATATATGAAAGGAGAGAAGAGAGACAAGAGACCAGTGAGGGTACTGCCTGCAGCTCTTAATGGCCAAGTCTTCCTTTCTCCACAGGACCCTTGAGCTGCTGAGGATGTTTGTCATCATTCCAGAAATTGAGGACACTAGGCGAAAGTGCACCCAATTCAGGGCAGTCTTCCAGAGACTCCTTGCCCTATATGTGCCAGAAGAGGCCAATGGAAAGTTCATGGCCCTGAGGGCTGAAGGAGCCTCAGATCAGACACTGTCAAACTGATGGTGCAAGGATGAGAAAACCTTCAGAATCAGCCAGCACCCCAGATGGTCACCATCATTGGAGCTGACTGAGGCTAATTCTGGAGATAGGAAATAGGGTTGTTTAATTTTTTAGGATACTGGCGCTACATACAGTGTTTCACCTTGTTCTCTGGACACCTTTCTGCTGATTTCTGCTAGGTAGTGGGAGTCAATTGATTACCCAATATAAGACATTTTACTTCCTTTATATGTTGTAATTGAGAAGATAGAATATTCACTTATTCTTCTTGTAATGGCTAAACATCCACCTCCATTACTGGCTCATGTTATGTTAGCAAACTTAGGAGCTTGTCTAAATTTTCCACTCAAGGCACCTAGTTCTTTTCTTTTGATATCAACAGTGACCTATCAGAACAATTGATTGGTTCTAGCTTGGTGTATATCTTCCTACAAGGCAATGACTAGGTAAAATTATGGTCTCTAATACTAGATAAAAGGAAAAGATGGACTCATTATGACCTACATCTTGTGCAGGTGTTAAATTATGGCCTATGAAGGGGACTTTGTCACACCAAGGTCATGGAAGAAACTTCACTTAAGAGCAAAAGAATTTCCAAGCTTTTGTACTCATTAAGCCATATTTGCATCCATCTTCACCTTGTCTTCCAATTTGAATGCCAGAATACCAAAGATATAAGGGTAGTTAGTATCAAATTTAGGATGAATATATATGGCTTGCACCCACTGAAGGACATCTCAATCAGAAGTTCCCAGTCTGTTGTGAACAACATAGCCACACTTAGGATAAGTGGCCTAGTTCCATTTTGGAATTAGAAGTGAACCCCAAATCTCAATGTCAACATATTGGGATTTTATAGGCTAATGATTGATTTGGGACCAGTGGGTTCTTCAGACCTGGAATAAGATGGCCAGCACCCAATGGGACCCAATAGATATGTGGGACTAACTTATGACCCTGGCTTCTTCCAGGCTACATGGTGAGATGTACTGTGGGGTCACCAAGGATGCAAGGGAGGTGGACAGAAAAAACAGGTCAAACTGCAAAATTACCCAATCTGAAACATAGATGGGAATGGTCTGTTTGTCACTGGTATGATTATTAGCTTCACTGTGTTTCCCCAAATTTGGTCTAGAGGATGTAAATCTGGCAAGTGGAAGCCCTGTCCAATCCTATTCAACAAACTCTCAATGGCACTGAGGAAGGTATTTCCCTCCTTAGTGCAGAGATGGCAGTCATGATAAAAGCTATTTTATAACACTGAACAGCCTTGGATGTTCTCACAGTAGCTCAGGATGGCACTTGTGTAATATTCAGATTGCTGTGTTTACATTCTTGACAACTCAAAGATTTGCATTTCCCAATGGGCATGGTGACACATGCCTTATTCCCAGTGTCTGGGGAGGATGGAGCAGGAAGATTGCAAGTTCAAAGCCAGCCTCAGCAAATTTGTTTTTGCTGTTTTATGCCATCCAGTTTGTGGAATTTTGTTACAACAGCATTAGGAGACTAATACACCCAGAGGATCTGGGTACATTTTGTCTTTCTCTAATATATAATCACCATCATGTTTAAAAAATAAAAATTGACCAGAGAACTTTTAGAAAAGTTTGCATGAGACCAGGCTCATGTTAAGTCAAGGGTCACCTGATGATCTGGAATCATCCATACACAAGAACTGAGAGGGGGCCTACCTGGGAATTAATGATGCCAACATTAGAACTCAAAGATCCCTCACATGGGTCCCAAGGCCTGAAGCACACATCTGGGGTGAAAAGAGGGGATCAGGATGACAGGTACTTCTACAAATTCTACATCTTCCATGGAGGCCACAGGGAACCATACTGGCTTCAGGTGAGCATAGTGAGGATGGCAGGGACTGTCCACCATGGAGGCTTAGAAAGAATGTTAGTGATAAAGCATAACACCACCACTAAGACCCGCTTAGACATTTAACAGCACAAGGTCCAGTAGAGCTGAGAACAAGCTAGCATGAGCCTCTCCAGTGGGTAGAGGCTGCCTGCTGGTCCAGAGAGGTAGAGGTTGCCCAAGAAAAAGCAGAACAGTCACCTTCAGAATTCCTTCCCTGCAATCTCAAGAGCCTGTCTTCCCTCAGGTTTCGAAATATTCATTTCCTTCTCTTCTGCAGCAGCTTGGGCATTGGACTGGCTCCCCAAAGCTGGAAATCAAAGGGAATTTCCAAAGAGCCCAGGACTGTAGGCTCAAGACTCACTCAAGGGAAAAGAAGATACTGACCCAGCAAATAAGGGGTTCTGTGGAGAGTACTCACACTGTGAGCAAGAAGGGAATGAGGGGAGGCACTGGCTGGGGCTGTCACCAGCATACATGGTTTGAGGGACCACTACCAGTTAGCCTTTACTAAATGCTCCACTGAAGCCAGCACCAGACACAGGCTTCACAGGCACATTCTCCTTTTGGATGCATGGGATGATCTCCAGGAAAGTTGCCACAGCAAACAACACTGGTGTGCAAGATCAGATATTATCTAATGGGCTGTGGACTAGACACACAACTTATTCCATGTTTTAAAAATCCCTAGAGTTAAGTGCAGTTATGATCCCATTTGATCATAAAACAAGGCTGGGGCGAATCCAGCATGGTCTGGACATAATCCTTTCTTTTTCCCCACAGAATTTATGGTCTTGAATTTGAGATGAAAACAGGAGAAACTAAGTGAGGTGAGAGTGGGGGCATGCCTGAGAAATTTTAAAACAAAATTTAAAAAAATACTCAATTAGAAAAGAAGCAACACCTAGGTGCACACACCCAGCTCTTGGATTTCCTCCTGACCATGAATACTGGAAATAGATGGGTCTTTGCATTCTAAATTGTTTGATGGACAGTGTTAAACCACAGTGATAGCCTCTATCTAGACTTTTCTAAGGACTGGTTTTGTTTCCAGAGGCTCAAGTCCTTCAGAGGACATTTGGAATTCAGCACTTCAAAATGGCTTGCAGGAAGAACCATGACCCACAGGAAAAGGGAGATTTTCCTCCCATGATAAGTCACATACCAGAACAGAAATGGGTAGGACTGTCCCTAAGAGGCCAGGCAGCAGAAAAAAAGACTCACTTCTCCTAGTTCACAGGACCCCAGGTAGCTTCAGCGGTCCTTGGGATGTGAGGGACTGCCTTCATGAATTTCGGTGAACTGAGTGGCCCACAGCAGAAAGCTACTCTCACCATTCTGGAGGCCAGAGTCTGCAATCAACTACTCAACTGGGTCATGGTCCTTCTGAGACTCTGTATGGAATGGTTTCTTGCCACTCCCTGGCTTTTGGTGGCAGCCACTGATATTATGTGCCCTCTGGGTTGTGGCTTCATCACTCCGACCTCAGTCCCTGTTGTCCCATGGTGTCCTCCCTGCAAACCTTCACACTGTCTTCTTATAAGGACACCATTCAGATTAGATTAAAGACTAACCCTGTTCCAGTATGACCTCATCTTGGCTAGTTACACCTGCTGTGACCCCATTTCCAAACAAGCCATCTTCTGAGATACTGGGAGTCAGGACTTCAACATGCTGCCAGGAGACACAATTCACACCGCAATAAGAGTCTGACTTCCAAAATATAGAACAACAAGTAGGAAGTCTGGAAACAACCCTGTCACACTGGTGCAGGACTAACGTCACTCACTGTGTGACAGTTTTAAAATGCAACAGTGAGGAGTCCAGGGGTGCACTAGTTTACCAAGGCAGCTGCACCAAAGTACCAAGCTGGGTGGTTTGAAGAGCAGACATTTCTTTTTATAATCCTGGAAGACAGATATGGAGATATGGGTATGGGTATCGAGGTATGGGTAGAGTTGGTTCCTTCTGAGGGTCACAAGGGCAGGAGTTTCCTGTTCTTCCTGAAGGCGTCAGGCACCATAACTGAATTTCCTCTAACTTGGTTAGGAGGGTAACTAGGAAACCAGCCAACAGCACCAAGTTTAAAGGACATGTGACATGTGGTGTCACCTAGAGGAGATGAGGAATATGACAAAGGAAAGTGGAAAGGGACTCCTTCCCTTTACAGGAGGTGATTATTACTGCAAACTGGCCCTTCCCATCCTATCTCATGGATTTCTGCCAGCACACCAGAGCTGGGAGAAGGCATGTATAAGCTATAACTGGGAACAGTTAGAGCAAATGACATTCAAATTCTGTTTTTGCAAATATCTCCCACATCTCTGGATTTGATGATTCATTAAAATTTTATCACTTGACAAGGTTTTCAAATTTTCCCCCTCCACCTCTCACCAAACACAAACACACATGTGCACATGTGCACACAGGCACACACACATTTGTACATGCACGGAAACCATAAAGAGTCTGAGATTTTAGAAGTCCACACATGCCTGGCCAGAGACATCAATGAATGCAATTAATGGCAATATTAACACTGTTTTAGGCAGCACTTTTGGTGATGTGACTAAAAGATCCAATCAGATCAATTGGAGAAGAGGAAAAGTGTATTTAGGGTATCACTGTTTCAGAGGTCTCAATTCATAGGAGGCTGTCTCCATTCTTCAGGGCTTGAGCAGAGGCAGAATATCAGGGGGAAGCGTGTGCCAGTGGGAAGCAGCTCACATGATGATTAGGAAGTGGAGAAAGATACTAAGCTCAGCTCACCAAATATGTACACCCAAAGGCATGGTGCCAGTGATCCACCACTTCCAGCCACAACTTACCCACCTTCAGTTATCACTCAAGCTAATCCCATCAGGGGATTTGTTCACTGATTAGATTAGCACTCCCATAACCCAATCATTTCTCCTCTAAACCTTGCTTTCTTTTCACACATGAGCTTTTGGGGTGTGCCTCATATCCAAACCCTAACAAACACTGATGCATTCAGGAAACAAAAGGCTGCATAGGCAAAGTGTCCCTCCTGCTGTCTTTTCCAGCTCCCTATATAATCTTTCCATCCCTACTACCTCCTTATCTCTGGAAGCTTCTTGTTTCTTCTGCAATTCTATATCTTTTTAAATTTTTTTTTATATTTGGGAGATTCATCTTACATCGATGCATTTATAAATTGTCCTGTTTTTATTTCTCTGATGGCTACTGCTATGAACACATTTCCATGTGTTTGCTTTCCTTTACATAGCTTCCTCAGTGAAATCTCTCTTCATATATGTTGTCAATGCTTTGATTAGCTTGCTTGTTTTTTAGTGTTCAGTTTCCTGAATTCTTTATACATCCTAGATGCTACTTCTTTGTCAGATTTGACATTTGCAAATATCTTCTTCCAGTCTATGAGGTTGTCATTTCATTCTCTTAACAAAGTATTTCTCAGAGAAGTTGTTTTAGCATTTTATTTGAATCAAATTTATCTTTATATTTTTTCAATTCAGAAAATCTTACTTTTCTTTTAAAACTAAGATCTCTTCATATAACTATAGATCCTGAATATTTTCTTCCATTTTTAAAAAGGATTATTATTTTACATTTTTCATTGGAGTCTGCGATACTTTTTAAATTAATTTTTAACAGGTATTTTTGAAAATTATACCTCCCTATTTGAGAGCTTTGAGGTTTTATGTGGATCATCAAGCAATTTGATTTCTCTGAATGTGTTTCTTCCTCTTTAAAATAGTAATAAGGACTGGGGTTGTGGATCAGTGGTAGAGTGTGTGCCCAGCATGTGTGAGGCACTGAGTTTGATTCTCAGAACCACATGTAAATAAACGAATAAAATAATGGTCTATCAACATCTAAGAAAATATTTAATTTCTATTTTATAGGTTTATTTCTTAAGAGGAGTAATAAACATAAATCATTCATTGCAGTGGCTAAATCAATGTAGCACAAGATTGCTACTTTGCCATTGCAAATATTTACAATATGTAAAGAAAATGTGCATAAAAAAAGACTTTAAAATGGGATATTTCTTAAATAACTGAAGAGGAGCTTGAAACAATTCTAGGCATTCAAACTTGTTTCCCTGTTCTAAAATGTGTAACAGAGAACATGCACATAAGCAGAGGTTTTAAATACCTACTACAGAGGCATTAATATTATTTATATTTTTCTCCTTATTATGTTACAAACTTTTCAGATAAGGGGACTTTCCTTGACTGTCTATTACAGAAATAGGGTGTTTAGTTAGTAATTATATTAAGTTGAACTAATATTTTGACCATTTACTGATCATCATTACACACATAAAATTAAGGTTTGACACTGAACTGGGATGTGAATATATTTGAATTCAAGAGTAAGTACTGAATAGATGGATCCTGAAATCAAACTAAACTCTAAATACTACATAGTATTATACTAGTACTGTGAAAACTAATGACTAATTACAAACAATGGTACTGATACAAAATTTCCTGACAAATATTAATCTGTTGGTTTAGAAATAAGAAATTTCAGTTCTGAATCTTATTGGAAATTCCTTAAATCATACGTTTTTATTATTCAATAAGATTTAAAGAATTACAACCTATAGCAAATATTCAAACACTGAAAAATCAATGAACATTATTGGCTATACTTTGAGTAATATAGCATTAGACTTCCTAACAAGTTTGATGGCTTTCTGGAAAATCACATGTCAGATGTTTGTTAAAAACAAACTTGTTTTGCTTCCAAAACTTTTATCTTGTAATAGCTTTCTTATGATATGAATGAAACATACTGTACCTATAAACTAATATTTCTTTTATTTCCAAGAATGATTCACCATTAGTAGCTGACAGACCCCCAAAAAACTCTGTGATAACCCAGCAACAGTTATCAGCAAGGCTGTCTGATAAGACTAGATCTTGACTGAAGCTCTACTTGGTGTTCTTGGAAATGGAAATGTTGACCTTAACCTGTGGATCTGCCTGTCAGCATTCCTGCCTCTTACTTTCAACTTAGGTGAATTCCTTTGAAACAGGACATCTGTATGTTGGTGGTGCAGATTTAATTTCCACAGAATTATAACAGATTTTTCCTGATTTCCAGACTAATTTATTTTATATTAGGTTCATGAAATTTCCAGTTAATGCCAAGATGGAATTTCCTTAGAAAACCTTAAACAACCACATGGGTGCCAACCTCAGTATTTTCTAATTGTGCAACATAATTCAGATATGTAATAATTTTTATTCAAATAATATTTTATTACTATCCTGAGAACTTAATTTTTAGGAGTTCAGACACTTCTCTTTTTAATTTTTTTACTTGGCAATAGGCCTTTATTTAATTTATTTATATGCAGTGATGAGAATCAAACCCAGTGCCTCACACTTACTAGGCAAACACTCTGCCCCTGAGCCACAAATACAGTCCTAGATGCGTCTCTGGATTTATCTAAAAATCATGAAATGAGTGTCTACAGATGAACAGCATTCCCTTCATTCTTTATACTTATTCATCATTTTCATTAAAAATAAAAGCAAGTATACAGTTTTGCAGTTGTTAAAGGTTTTGTTTATATACTTTGCAGAGGACAAATTTCTAATTAAAACCTGTCTGCTCTTTTGGTTTAGTATCATATCACTCTTTTCGGCTTTCAAAAATAAACTAATGTATACATAGAAGTTTAGCGGTATAAATTTAAGAAAAATGTCATTAATGCAGCAATACTAGTGAAAAGAAGGAATCAAATTCTGAGGTATTGATCCTGAATATATAACTACATATAAATATTCTTGATAAACTAGCATTTTCTAGATTGTTTTATCAGCTATAAATGAGGAGTTTAATGAATTTTAAGCTTTTTCCTGTTTCAGAGTCAGTTGAATTAACTTATTAGTGATTAAAACTGAGTGTTTGTCCATGCATCCTATAATATACTGACCTTAGAATTTCTTCTACACATGTCCTCTAGTATATTTAAGTCATTTGAGCCAAAGTTTATGAAACAGGTATGCTGTATTCAACAGGAAATTCTTTAGATCAGGTTTAGCACTCTTAATGAAATGTGGTGCTCTCATCAAAGACATTAATTTTTAGCCTTTTTACTGAGAAAAAAAAATACTGAGACAAGTGTCAGTACATGGGAAACTAGAATTTCAGTCATGTTTTCTAACATGATTCTCTAAACAGTTATAATGCAATATATACAAATTCATAGTCCTAAAAGACTACAAAATAATGAAAGTGACCTGTCACAAATTCGACAGAGAAAATCCAGTAAATATGTGCAAGAAACATGAAGGTAATCCTTCAACAGCCTGATGGAATTATATAACTAAGTGCTAGTGAGATGCTAAACTAAATGAATTGATAGAAGATTAATAGGAGTTTCACATAAATCACGCTTCCTCCAGTCTCCAGGGATGAAGTAAATGAAAATGTAAAAAGACGTCATAATTGTAATAGTGGATCCCTTGACTATAAAGAATCATTGTTTTCTCTGAATTTTAACATCTCTGAGATAGATCTATGGTGCTTCTAGTCATTGATGATAATAGAGAATGCTGCTGGGCAAGCAATAGACAAGTAAAATACAGCTGCTCTTGTTTGACCTGGTTATTATTTTGAAGGACATATCTAGATGATTACAACTCTTGAAGAACCATTTGAGGAGAACACAAATCCTGAATATTTTCTGAAAGACCTATCCTGGGGAAATGCCATTGTTAACAATGACTGGGGAGTGTGGAAGAAATCTCAGAGGCTTTAGACCACTTTTAAGAAGAGCAGCATTAGTCATGGCCCTGATGGCTGTAAGACTGACATGGTTGAAAACATGTGGACATTGTCCTTGCTGGCAAAACTCATTCACAAGTGTTGGACCCTCCATATATAGAAGTTTTGAAATGCCTTACACAAGAAATTTTGATTATTTATTCTTTCTTATATAAGGACAAGAGTTAAGACCCAGTTTAAAAAGCCCATCTTTAATGCAGTGGTGAAGAGTTCTAAAAAGTATGAAGTATACATTCCAACTCATAAAACATATTGTCATAGTTTAATTGGCAACATTTTTCTTTAGTGGTCCATACAGTAATAGTGAATCTTAAAATCAGTGACAAATTAAATTCAATAAAAGAAGAGCGATAGTATATAATTTTAATTTAGTGCTCCCAACATGACAGACACAGCAGTTTGCATGTTTTAATTTTATTTAATTACTATGAAAACTATAAAGGGAATACTTAATGCTATTGTCATTTAACCCATTAGAAAACTAGGTACAGAGCAGTATATAGCAATGATCTAGGATCATACAACTAATAATTGTACAAATCAAACTTTAAGACCAGACTAACTAGAGTTGACCAACTTAAACACTGAATCAAATGGCTCAAGATATGTCATGTACTTGAAGTCCATAATCTTATTTGGAGAGAAACAAAAAAGTCTAAATTTTGAACTGAAATAGAAAATATTGTTTCTCTTTTAAAATTTTTACCAATATATCTTATTTTAAAGGTTTAATGGCAACTTTTCAAAGATATGCCTTTTTGAAATGAACTTGAAAATTAATGCTTCTGAGTTATTGCTGAAATAGAAATATTAATTCATTTGTGCCAGTCTTTTAACAACTAACTTCTATTTTTATGTATGATTATAGGACTGAAGAGAGTCATATTCTTGGTAGCTAGTGGTGGAAGGAGCAATTTAAACAAAATTAGATCAAATTGTTTATGGGAAACTTGGTTTTAATCCTCATTGGTAATCAAATGCAGGGTTTACAGCCTCTAATTAAATAGAACTTAAACCAGGACCATTTATGGCTGGGGATGTAGCTCAGTTAGTAGAGTGCCTGCCTTGCAAGTTCAAGGCCCTGGGTTCAATCCTCAGCACCACAAACAGGACCACTGGGACCTAGATATAGGTTGTGTCTATATAATATTCCAAAATGAAAATTAATTGCTGCTGAATAATGCATATTATATAGCATTTAAATAACTTTAAAAGAGTTTTTAAATTATGTGGAATGTACAATACTGAAAAGAAAAATTCAAATTTATATCCATGAATCTTGTCTAAATGACTTCTTAAAATTTAGATATGTTTTATGAAATTTACATTCAATATACTGTTGATGGTTTATAAGAGAGGTATTCTTAATTGTAGAATATTACAAATTCTGCCAGAATGCATATTTCATTGTCAAAATTAATTGAAAATATTATTTATTTATTTATTTATTTAATCATTTGTCAATTTCTGTTTCTGTCCCATCATGTCTAAAATCCCTTTGTGATTCTACAAGGTCATTCCTAAGAACTTTTAGGATCATAGAGACAAAAATGTTCTAAGTATCACATATTATTTCAGTTTCCTCTGCTGTTAAGTTATTAATATGACTGTGAGCCTAATTTATCCTGGGCAGAGTACTGCTTTCTATGTGGCTGCATTCATGCCAAAATGTAATCACAGCAAAATTGTCAGCTGGGGTTAAAAAACTGTTGTAAGTTAGGTTTCTCTTACTGAAGATGATGTTATTCTCTGAATATCCTATGCTATCATGATAGCAAAGGAGACTATTGGTGAAAAATGTAAGAATACTTCAGGGTAATTTGCCTGCATAAGAAGGGACCATATCCTATATCCAGAGAAAGTAAAGCTGCTTTAGGGGTTAAATAATCTTTTTTTTGAACCAGGGATTGAACTCAGGGGCACTCAGCCACTGAGTCACATCCCCAGTCCTATTTTGTATTTTATTTAGAGACAGGGTCTCACTGAATTCCTTAGCACCTTGCCCGTGCTGAGGCTGGCTTTGAACTCATGATCCTCCTGCCTCAGCCTCCTCAGCCACTGGGATTACAGGTGTGCACTACCACACCCAGCTTGAAACAATCTTTTCATTAAAATCATCAATAAGTAATTTTCAATGAATGCATGCAATGAATTTATCACATTCAGAATATTTAGAGCTAGGATGATATTTAATTTAGTTTATTGGAAAAACAAATTTATAAGTTGCAAAAGGATTACCAGAGATTGTGCTAGATGACGTACTGGAGCAGGAGCAACCACACTTCCTGCCTTCAGGGCAGCAATAATCAATTTAATGACACACAGGCACTCAGAAGGCACTCAGGTGCTCACCTGCATAAGGGAGCCCTTGATGTTTTCACTGATAGGAAATGAATGAATGCATCTGCACATTTCCCTGATATCATTTTGGAAAAGAGATGAGATATCAGAATTAATTTTAAAGAGTTCAATAATTTTATTGCAAGCTTCTTGGCTCTTGTTTGGATAACTAAGCATGTAAATCTGCTTGTAACATGAGAGTAGGGAATAAATTTTTGAGCAGCTAAATCCTGCCAACTAGGTATTGGAGAAAGTATATTTCTCCTTACCATTAAATAAGAATTTGATGGCTAGTTCTAAAAATTATTGAATAATAAGAAATAGGTAAACACCACAGAAACAACATCAATTTCTTTTCAGAAATAAGAGTTTTCCATCAAAATCCACAATTATTTAAAAATCCCTTAGATCTGGAAGGATTGCTAAATCCCTCTCATAACTTATATTTTGCTTTGTGTATTTATATGCACGCAGACACATAAACGGCAAGAAAGAGACAAATAAAATATGCTCATGCAAATTCAAAGGTCTTTCAACAAACCAGAGAGTCATTAAACTTATATGTATGCAATGTAGTCCTCAAGAGTTTCCTACTCAAGCTCTGGCTGAGAATTTTCTTAGTGCTTCCAGGAACACACTGGAAAAGAAAGAGAATTCTCAAGGAAGTCATTTACTGAGAATTTAAGTGTGATGTTGCCAACTATGGGCTGATTTTGTTTAATCATTCTTTGTTCCAGGGTTGTAAAGTCTCAATTCATTCGTATTTATAAACAGTCCCTATCTCATTAGGTGTATGGATTATTAGGAAAATCTCCCAATAGAATTCTATCAACTTTGTCTGGATAATTAATTAAAAATCCTGGTTCACTTTTTATCAAACTTTTAGAATGGGTTAGACTATCTGAAATCTGAACTGAACATCTTTTTGGAAGGCTATTTGTTTCATGAATTTGAAAAGAGGGAGTAAAGTCATTGGAGAAATCACCTTGGGTAGAATGTGGTTTTGCTAATAACAGAATTATGTTAAAGGAAGCTAAACCCTGTGTATAATTAACAAACCAATGTGATAAAAACAAATCCAAAAAGAAAGCTACAGACAAAAGATATGATACTACATATGAAAGAATAGATAAGGTGTAATGGTCAGCCTTCTGCTGTATATTTTAGAGGGACTCAAATAAGCAGTCTTCATGTCCTCTACAGCAGAGTGAAATCCCTAATCCTACGACTTTACCCCAGCTCCTCACAGCAGAAACTTCAAATCACCTAGGCAGCCTTTAAACCCTACCAACCCTCACACTCCAGCATTCAAAGATTCTGTTTAGGTAGTCTAGGGGGCAACTGAGAACAGATGACAGTATATTCTGTGAACATATCATCAAGTGATCATACTGTACAGTCAGGTTTAAAAACTGCACTGAATTCAAATAGGAATAATGAAATGCACCATGATACTTAGTACACACTTGCGTGCCCTGACACATAAAGAACTTGAAACTTCAAAGATCTTTCATATCCATGGTTGTCCACATTATTTTGTTGTTTTTGTTTGTTTGCTTTTCTTTAGACTCAAGTTTGAAGATGGAGCTAATCTTATACCTCTATGTGTGGCACATTAACAAGGTAGATATATGTAACATTTCCTGTATATATTTATTTAATTCCCTGGCCATCTCCTTTTCCTTTCAACCACAATGGGCTAACAAAACAGCCTGTATCATTTTGTTATCTATAAATACACCTTAGAAGAAATTAGAGCAAGTTCCGTTGTTCTCATTTTACAGATGAAGAAGCGGCTAGTAACTTTTTATATGCATAATTTCAAGAAATGAGAATTCAAGTTTGGAGGGTGGAAATATGATAAGGCTTTAGAAACACAATTTTTGGCAGTTTCTTCCAACTGGCATTCTTATTAGAGATAAATGAATGGTTTTCTTCATACACACTTGCTACAACTAGAAATTATCATTCATCCTTTATTGTTATTAACCTGATAGACAAAAATATTCAAATCATTGCACTAATTCAGAATCCTTGATTACTAAGGAGGTTGAATATATTTATATGCGCATAGCAGCTATTTGTAATTCTATTTTTTAGTTCTCTGTTTAGTTCCTTTGCCTGTTTCTCACCTAGCATTTGTATTAAGCCATAATTTAATATGCAATAAAATGGACAAATTTTAAATATTCAATGCGATCAATTTGGGCAATTAAATAACATATTGATTATGCCTCTTTCCAGTTGACTCATCTACCCATAAGCCTTTCTTCCCACAATGGCCTTCTGATTTCTATCAGTATACATCCATTTTTCTATTGTTGAATTTCATGCATAAATGGAATCATATACTATATACCCATTCGATTCTGAATCTTTACACTTAATATATTTGAAATTTGGTCATGTTGCTGTGTATCAATAATTAATTCATTTTTATTGCTGATTATTACATATGAATATACAGTGATTTGTCTAGGCATTTTCCTCTTAATGGCCTTTGGTCATCATAAATATGGTTGCTGTGACATTCTTGTGCAAATTGTGTTATTGACACATTTCCGATTTCCTCAGTTAAATGACTAATAGTGAGATTGCTTCATCATACTGAAGACATTTTATTTGAAAAATACAAAATAGTTTTCTGAAGCGATTGAGCCATTTTATCAGCAACATATAAAAGGACTAGATGTTGCACATTCTCATCACCATTTATATTTCCACCATTTAAAATTTATTATTCCAGTCAGAGTGAAATGATGGCTCACTGTAATTTTAAATTTAATTTCTAGGGAGAACTTTTTATGTGATTATTGACCATTCATATACTTCTTTTCTAAAGTATTTGATTTTTGTCCATTTTCTTAAAAGTGAGGTTTCTATCATTTTTAACTCTTAATTTGTGGATTTTTAAATTTCTGATGAAAGTACTTTGTCACAAAATGAGTTGCAAATAATTTTCCATTTGTGATTTTATGTTCATTTTTCACTTATGTCTTCAAATGAGCAGAAATTTTTCATTTTTTAACGAAGTTCAATGTATTCATTGTATGTTATTAAACATTCTAGTATAATTGATCAAGAACCCTCCCCTTATGCCAAGAGAGAAAAGTATTTTCTGGAGCCAGCCAGGGAATGGCAGGGGTCCCCGTGGCACAGCCACTGGTTCTGGGCAGCAGTCCGGAGCCCCGCGATCCCCTGGAGTGCTGGGCCTGCGCTGCGCTGGTAGCCCCTCAGAACCTCATGGAGGCTGCCTTCAATCTTCTCTTGCTGGCGCTGGAGTTGGGGACCATCTTGCTACCCGCTGTCACCATGCTAGGCCTGGGCTTCCTCTGCCACTCCGAGTTCCTGCGCTCACAGGCACCCCCTTGCAGGGCGCACCTGCCAGACCCAGGCTTCACCGCCCTTGCCCTTTGGATCACTGGATTCCTGCTCCTGGTCCCGCTGCGCTGCTCCTGCTTGCACTGACCAGCTACCGCCGCCTCTGTCTGCGCCTCTGCCTGGCCCACTGCCTCCTGCCCTACAGTCGGGGTCTCTATCTGCGCCTGACCGCCCCGCAGCCTAGGCAAACCAGCGCCTCACCGGGGTCCCAAGCCGTTCCCACGCCAGGAAAGATTTGGGTCTCAGGACCCTCAACAACACTAGGGCTGTCCTTCCTTCTGGTGGGCCAGAGGACTGGAAGCCAGGATCTTCTGCCCTCCCCGCATTTCTACTTGAGCCGGATCCCCGCATCCCTTGGGGGCAGCAGCATCTGTGGACCCAGTGTTGGTGAAAACTTCATGCCCCATTAAACACGCTTTCCCCTGACTACCCACATTTGAATCGTGAACATCTGGGCTGGACCCTCACACTCTCCTTCTTCTACTCCCTTAACGTAAATAGGACAACTGAACCTTGTTGCCCTCCTTTTCAGCTCCAGTTCCTCTAGAATTTTACAGGCCCGAGGGGCAGTGCTGGAAGTGAAGAACACATCAATTAAGAATTTATGAATTGAAAAAAAAGAAAAGATATTTCCATTGTATTTCTCTCGAAATTTCATATTTCTCTCTTTACATTTAGATCCACAACTTATCTCAAATTAACTTTTGTGTGCTGAAAGACAAAGAGACGAAGATTCACTTTACTTTCATATGACAGTCAATAGTTTTTGCATCTTTTGTCAAAAGGGAGAGAATACTTGCAAATTGTTGATCAATTAAAGAATGTGGGGTGTATAAAGACATCTCAAACCACAATAGAAAAATTAACAATTCAATTAGCAAATAAGCAAAAGAATGAAGAGACTTTAAATTAAAGAGGTAATTCATAGTGACGAAAATAAGCTCATGAATATATGTTCAATAGCAGTCTCTACACAATCGCAAGTTCATCTCTCAATAAGGACACTATGCATTTTTGGAATGGCTAAAATTTAACACACACAGAATTCCAGTGGAATGTGGAGACACTACAATGGAACTCGCTCTGGAAAATGGTTTGGCAGTTCCTTAAAGTCTAAATGTATAGATTTACTATACGATCTAGTAATTGCATTCTTCAGCATTTGTTTCAGAGAAATGAAAACATGAAATTTGTACACATTTGTTTCAAAGCACTTTTATTTGTCAGTGCAAAAAAATCTAGAAACAAAATGTCCTACAATTGCTCAATGGTTGAAAAAATGTGGTTCAGCTATGTCATGAAATACTACTTAGCAATAAAAATGAAAGAACATTTTTTCCTTTTATGATGCTGGGTATTGATCCCAAGGCCTTGGGCATGCCTAGGCTAGTGCTCCCACTGCGCTATAACCCTAGTATAGGAATAAACTTTTTCTACATGAAACAACTTGGGTAGATAGGAAGGCGATCCTACTGAGTGAAAACAGTCAATATCAAATGATCATGCAAAATATCATTCCTTTTATATATCTTTTTCACAAATGAGAAAATGAATAGGGACATGTTAGTGTTTGCAAGTGACTAGAGACAGTGGAGAAATCAGGGTGACATTGCAGGAATAATGCTGGGGAGAACTTCCTGGTAATGGAAAAGTTCTGGGTCTGAACTGCTGATTATGTAAGTGTATGTGGACAAAATGACACACAACATACACTCTACAGCAATGTTATTTTCAAGGTTTTGAAATTGTACTATGAATTATATAAGACATAACAGTAGGACAAACTGTGTTGCATATATAAAGACATGTTCATACTATTTTTGTGACTTCCTGTGAATCTGTGATATTTCAAAATAAAATGTTAGAAAAAATACTTTTGATCCAAGATGGCGGATTAGAGGAAGGCTGCATTCCTACTTGCTCCGTGGATTCCTACTTCCTCGGGATTCAAACAGCAGGAATATGACTCTCAACGAGATTTTATATTCAAAGCACATATAAGGGGTCCCCAGGTGCCGCTCCAGAACCAACTCAGCCGGGCTGGGCTCGGCCCGCCGCGGGCAGCTACGATCCGGGAGCGCCTGACCCTGCAGCTGCTTCGGAGCCACCGACCTGGGTCTGCGCCAGCCAACAAGTGAGTGCGGGTCCCCAGTAGCTCTTTGGAGTCACTGGCCGCGGCTCCAGCACCAGCCGGCGGCCTCCCAGGCAGAGACCGAGCATCTCAGGCTACCTGGGGCATTCAGAGGCGTCCGGGAAACTCTGTGATCGCGGACTCTGGCGGGAGATGGAACTACCCCACGCCATTTTGGCGGCTTAACTGGCGGAGAAGGCCCATTACCAGCTTCCTGGGGCTTCCAGCTGCGTCAGGGGAGCTCCAGCTGGGAAACTCTGGGAACGCAGTCTCTGGCTGGGAGTGGAAACTATTTTGCGCCCCTTCCGCAGCTTTCCTGGCGGAGAGTGCCCATCTCGGGCTTCCCGGGCCCTCCAGCCGAACCTGGAGAGGTTGGCCCGAAGCCCCT
>JAJEJO010041950.1:778-14618 GCA_020662805.1 Glaucomys volans | reverse complement strand
AACCATAACAGGCTGCCATCTTGTCCATGTCCTCAAGGGGGAGTTGTACTCACTTGCCCACAGCAAACATCATGATTTTATGGAAATGGGGACCCCACAGCTGGGAATTGGTCCCCACCTGCTGTAGTGGACCAGGGAGACATGTGGTGGTGCCTGAGGATGAATGCATCACCAAGATTAGCACAGGCCAAAAGGACATGGTCCTACAAAGACACTCCTACTGGTTTGCACTCAACTTGTACATTTCTGAGAGGGAAACTGGCCAAGGGCTTTAGTGGCCCCTCGATATGATGGTGGAAGATATTTTAAGTTAGAGAACCATGCCAGGTAACTCTGTGGGTTAGGTGGATTTTGAAGTGGGAAACATCACACCAACTCTGGTGTGATGCCAAATGTTTCCAAGAATGCCCCAACAGGAGATAGCTAGAACATTGGACTTAGGAGTTCTACCCAAGGCAAGAGGAGGGAGTTAAACTCTAATCAATTAGAAAGGAGGACAGCAAGTTGCTGGCAATGCAGGAGTGACATTCTATTCTCCCTCCACTGGTCAGGTACAAGACATCTGTTCCTTACAATTATGGTGGACTCAGATATTTTCTTGCTATAATGTTCCAAGTGGGCCTTGAACTCCACCTCTGATGTAGACAAAGTTTAGGAATGTGTCTTCATTGAAGATGAAATTCTCTTGAAATGACTAAAACATGTCTGAACAAAGGCTATCTGGCATAATTTCAAAGACACCTTAACCAGCATGGCAACCTTAACCTAAAAGCAACTACAGGTCAGTTTCACAGACACTGGCTCTAGGATTCTCCAAGAATGTGAAACAGAGGGAAGAAACAAGTGCCTAATGAGGACATGGATGAACCTGGACCTCAAATAATTCACAGAATTCAGGCTTTACATAACCACTGAGGTTCCTGAATGATATCACCAGAAGTTAATTTGTTTTTTCAGCACCTAATCATGCAAGTCTTTAATAAATGATACCTATAAGAATGCAAAGCACAAAAACAGTAATCAAGGGCCATCTGCTGCTGTATTTTGTCTACTTCTCTCTGTTTTTAGTTGATATTTTCTTTGTGCTGGAAAACATTAAAGTGTAGAAGTCCACTTCTTTTGCAGACAGACTGGGGAGCTCCCCAGAAAGATTCTCTTTGCAAATCCTAGTGCTGGTGATATTTTCAATGTCATTTTTTTCTGAAAGGCAATAATGAATTCTCAACATAAGCTAAACCTGAAATTCAAAAGGTAAAAAAGCTTTTATTTTAGACCCTGTGAGACTTTTCATCTTGTAGAACTTGCTGATTCAATACACTTTCAATCATATTAATGGGACCACTATGACTTCAATGTTCCTGAGAATTGTCTCATCTTCAGAAATGCTGCATCTTAAGAAATCCAGGTTTCTGGGGAGGCAGTTTTGGCTTGCACCACAGCTGCTTACTGAATACTCCATTTTGAATGGATGTTCAAATAAATCTGATACTTAACCAACCTTTTTGTGTTCACTTGATTTAACAGAAGAGGAAGTGTTGAGACACTGGATGTTTGTGATAATCTGAATAGGCTCATTAAGGTAGATGACTGCATGATCTGCAGACCTCAATATTTGATATACATTGCAGATGAACTGCCAAAGGCACAGACAGAAAGTTTTTATCAAATTCTGTAGATCACTTCTGAGAGCAACCAGCCAACATCCTTTCTTCCAGGTCAAATCACAAGGTTGAGGGAGCAATGTGGAGAGAAAATTATCCCTGTGCCTTTAAGAAACAAGGGTGTTGTACCTGCTCAAAGAGCAGTAAGTTATCCAAGGGAAACTTGGAGGCATGTGGCAGAAGGAGAAATAGTCCTTATGAGGAAATATTATAACCTCTAATCTTTGGGACCAATGAAATTGAGGGAATCAGCAACAACTCATCACCAAGTCTTTACAATCGAAAACTGCTCACACAACTCTAATTCTTTTCATTCCTCCCAGCCTTTTTCTTGAGGAAATTATAAGCAGCTGGACCAAACATATCCCAGTGGGGGTGCTGTACCTTGCTGTTCACCTCAGGTATGTGGGGCCTTGAAAAAACTGGATATGGGGGAAAGGTATGTTTCTCTGAATAAGGTAATATGTCAGCAACTTCTTGATGCCCAGAAATAGTAGTAAATTCGCTGTAAATATGTGTAGGGAATGGGAAGAAGTGTTGGCTCATAGGTTCTATGAATGCATGAAAAATATTTTCTCAGAGAGATAAGAATCCCTATTCAGTATTCAAATTTCCACTTCTTTAATTTGCAGGAATTCCTCTCAACATTTTGCACTGAGATTATTTGCATAAAGTCCTGTCATTTGAACTGTCAGTCCTTCAATTCTCTGCAAAATGCTGCTACCGTGGTTTCCATCCCATGCAGAAACACCTAAATGTTTTACCAGTGCTCCTGGGACAAGATAGAAAAAGAGAGGAGAGCTACAGTATGCAGAGCTGAATTGACTGGAGTGCAGGTGTTTCTTTTGGAGGAATGTGGAGTGGTCTAGCTTATGTAGGAAAATGCATTTTTTTCTATTCTCAGAGCTTGGTGCTGTGCCATGGACAACATGGGACTCCAGGAATTGCTTGGCTTTCATCCTAGCTGTACTGCACATTCTACCTGCAGTCATAGAAAGGCCATATGAGAGCACAATGGCATCAGGTTTGCCATGGCAACTGTAACATTTTCAGGTAATGGCTGCTGCTTAGGAAGCATCAAGTAAAGCACAGTCCCACAGTTATTGTAGGAGTTACCTGGAAGCATTCAGGTTCAGAGGGTGTTTTACTTTTATTGCCACAATGGGATCCTAATCTTTTAACCCATGAGAAGAGGAATCAGGGAGTGTTGTGTGTGCCCCACCCAGTCTTAAGACATCTGACTCCATCCAAGGTAAGGGACCCAAATGAAGACTAACTTGCTACCATACTGACCATGTCTTCTTTTGGCTGTAGAAGGCATCATGATTTTCTGGGAATTGGGATCTCTTTGTGGTAGATGACTGCATGTTCTATAGAGCTGATTTTGATAAGCTTGCAGAAAAACCACAGCAAATGCTCCCCACAAGGTATATTGGAAGAGGGAGAGATGAGGGCATGTCGATCAAGCATGGGTCACCAAGACTAGCACAGGACACAGGGGCAAATCCTTATGAGGACTTTGATCCTGCTCTGGACATACCCAGTCAATGCCTGACTTGAGAACATTGCCTAGGGCCTTAGGAGACACTCAAAATCATGGCCCATGAAAATTCATAGCAGAATATCATGCAGGGTAGTTCAGTGGGTTAGATGAAGCTTGAACTTTGAAATATCACACTAACACTTGCTGTGATTTTCCAAGGGGGCCTTCCACTTACCCTATGATGTAGAAAAACCTTCATAATGTGTCTTCATTTAAGATGTCATTCTCTTGAAATGACAAACGCCTGTCTGAGCAAAGGCAATCCAGCATAATTTCAAAGACACATTAACCAGCATGCCAACCTTAACATAGATGCTAACTACAGGTCAGTTTCACAGACACTGGCTCAAGGATCCTCCAAGAATGTGAAACAGAGGGATGAAACAAGTGCCTGATTAGGACAGGATGAACCTGGGCCTTGAATGGTACAGGATATTCAGGCTTTCATACCCACTGTGGCTCCTGAATGATATCATCAGATGCTAATGCATGCATTCAGCATCAATTCATACAAGTCTTTAATAAATGATATCTAAATAATGCAAAGCACAGAAAGTAGTAATTGAGGGCCAAATGCAGATGTGTTTTGTCTACATCTCTCTGCTTTGATGGTGATATTCTGTTTGTGTTGGAAAATATTAAGATGTAGAAGTCCACCTCTTTTGCAGAGAGACTAGAGTGCATCCCCAAAAACTTCTCCTTTGCAAACAGTATTGCAGGCGATATTTTCAATGTTATTTCCTGCTGATAGTCATCAATAAAATCCCAATATGTGCTAAACCTAAACTTCAAAACATGAAAGAGGAAAAGAATCAATTTTAGACCCTGTAAGCATTTTCATCATGTGCAACTTGATGAATCAATACACATGCCAGCATGCTAATGAGATTGTTAGGATCTCTGCATTTCTGAGAATTGTCTTATCTTCAGGAATAACACCTCTTAAGAAATCCAGGTCTCTGGGGAAGCACTTTTTCCTAGCATCACATCTGCTTATTGAACACTCTCTTTTGAATGGGCTGCAATTAAATCTGACACTTGTGCTACCATTTATTGTTCTCTTGTTGACCACAGGAGGAAATATTGAGACACTGGAGAGTTGACATGATCTGAAGAGTCTCTTTGTGGTAGATGACTGCATGTTCTGCAGAGCTGATTTTGATATGCTTGCAGAAAAACCACCCAAGGAACAGCCAAATTTTTTCTATCAAATTCTGTAGATCACGTTTGAGAACAATCCAGCCAGCATCCTTTACTGCAGGTCAAATCCCAATGTCCAAGAAGGAACGAGGAAAGAAAGCTTTATTCCTGTGACTTTAAGGAACAAGAGTGTTGTAGTTTCTTATTGAGCAGAAAACTATCTGAGAGAACCATGAAGTCATGTGGCAATATAAGAAGTAGGCATTTGTTGGAAATATTATAAAGTCTTATCTCTGGGACAAATGAAATGGAGCTAATTTTTCACACAGGACTTCTAAGCTGCTTACCCCTGTCTCTTTTATTTCATTCCTCTTCACTTTTTCGTAGAAGAAATTCTAGACGGTTAGGCCAAATGCACATTGCAGTGTAGGTGCTGTATCTTGCTTGTCACCTCAGGTTTGTGGGTGCTGGGAATTGGTGGATTTTCAGGGCAAAAAGCATCTTTGTATCTTTGAATGAGGGAATGTCTCAGCAACATCATCAGTCACAGTGTGTAAATGTGTATAGAGAATAAGAAGAGGTGTTTTCTCACAGGATCTATGAACCAATGAATAATATTTGATCAAAGCTAAGGAATCACCATTCATTTTTCAAATGTCCAGCATTTATGTGTGCAGAAATTCCTCTCAACATTTTTTACAGTGAGAATATTTGAAGAAAGTCCTGTCCTTCTAATAGTCAGTCCTTCATTTCTCTGCAAAAACTTACTCTGATTTTGATCCCATGCAGAAATGCCTAAATTGTTTACAAGTGCCTGTGGGGCATAAGAATAAAAAAGGAGAGCTACACTATGAAGAGTGGAAGGGGCTGGCATGTGGGAGTTTCTTTTGGTAGGGCATGGAGTGGTTTGGCTTGAATAGGGAAATGCAGGTTTTGTCTATTCCTGGGTCTTGTTGACTGTCCTTGGGCATCTTGGATCTCTATGAATGGTTTGACTGTCATCCTAGCTGTGCTTCACATATGGCCTGCAGTTACATAAAGACCATATGACACAGAATGACAATACTGTTGCTATGGCAACTGCAACCTCTTGAGGTCCTGGCTACTGTTGAGGAGTCATCCAGTGCAGGGCTGGCCCAGCTCTACTGGTGGGAGTGAAGAGGAGGAAGGCAAGTCCCTGTAGACTTTTTCACCCCAAAGGGATCTTAACTCTTTAGCCCATGAGAAAAGGGATTAGGATGTGTTGTGGGCATGACCACTCTGGCTTTGAGACAAATGACTCAATCCAAGATAAGGGACCCTGCTGAATCCTAAGCAGCTGCCATATCATCCATGTCCTTGAGGGTGCAATGTACTTGGCCAGAGCCAGCATCATGATTTTCTGTAGATGGGGGCCCCACAGCAGGCAATTGTTCTCAACCAGGTGTAGTGGGCCAGGGATAAATGTGGTGGTGCCCGAGGATGCTTAAGTCACCAAGACTAGCACAGGCTGCAGAATCATGGCCCAATGAAGACACTCATCTTTGCACTCACCTGATACTTTGCTGACAGAAAACTGGCTTAGGGCCTTAGCAGCCACTCGAAATAATGATGTTGATGACATTTTATAGTAGAGGAGCATGCATGGTAGCTTGTGTTTTACGTGAAGTTTGAACTGGGAAAAAGCACATAAAATCTGGTGTGATGCCACACCTTTCCACGAATTCCCTAACAGGAAACAGCTAGAACCTTGGACTTAGGATATCTTAGTAGAAGTTAGGAGAAGCTGACCTCCCCAATCTGGGAAGTGGGAGTTAATCATTCATCAATTAGGAATGAGGGTAGCAAGTTGCTGGCAACTGAGGAGATACATTCTATGCTCACTCCACAAATAAGGCCCCACAACCTCTCCTGTTTCATATGATTATGGTGCACTCAGACATTACCTTGCTATGATTTTCCCAGGGGCCCTTCCACTCACCCTTTGATGCAGAAATACCTTCTCAATATGTACTCATTCAGGGTGTAATTCTCTTGACCTACCTATAACCTGTCTGAACAATGGCCCTCTGGCATAATTCCAAGGAAACCTTAACTAGCTGCTTCTAGATGCAAACTAAAGTTCAGTGTCACAGATCCTGGTGCACCAATCCTAAAAGAATGTGAAACTGAGAGATGAAACATGTGTCAGATGTGGAAAGGATGAACCTGGACAACAAATAATAGAGGGAATTCAGGCTTTACATAACCCATGTGGCTCCTGAAGGATACCAGCAGAAGCTAATTTATGTATTCAGCACCAATTCATACAAGTCTTTAATAAGTGATATCTGTAAAAATGCAAAACTCAAAAAATTGAATAAATTGAGGGTCATTTGCAACAGGGTTTTGTCTACATCTCTCTGTATTAAGTTGATAATTTGTGTTTGAAAACGTTGAGGTGCAGAAGTTCACTTCTTTTGCAGAAATATTAGAGAGCTTCCCAGAAAGGTTATCCTTCACAAATGATAGTGCAGGTGATATTTTCAATGTCATTTCTTGCTGAAAGGCAACAATGAAGTCCCAATATGTGGTATACCTGAAACTCAAAATGCATAAAGGGAAAAGAGTAAATTTTAGACCCTGGTGGAAAATTTGATCTCATAGACCATGCTAATTCAATACACTTGCCAGCATATTAATGAGAACTTTATAGCTTCTGCAATCCTAAGTGAAGTCTCGTCTTTATAAATAATACCTTTTAAGAAATCCAGGTTTCTGTGGAAGCACTATCAGCTGGCCCCACAGCTACTTACTGAATACTGTCTTTTGAATGGGCTTGCAATTAAATCTGATACTTATCTAACCATATTGTGTTCACTTGATTGAGGAAGAGATGAGGAAATATTGAGAAACTGGAGGTTTGGCAATATCTGAAAAGACTCATTAAGGAAGATGATTGCATGTTCTGCAGACCTGACTGTGATTTCCCTTGCAGAAAAACCACCCAAGTCATAGTCAAAAAATTTCTATCAAGTTTTGTTGATCACTTTTGAGAGCAATCCAACCAGCATCCTTTTTGCAGGTCAAATCCCAATGCCTAGGGAGTAATGAGGAGAGAAAGATTTTTCCCTGTCCTTCTAAATTTAAAGACTGTTTCAGCTGCTCAATGAACAGAAAATTATCTGAAGGAAGCATGGAGTAGGTTTGTGCAGGAAATATTATTACCTCTAATCTTTGGGACCAATGAAATTCAGATAATCTTTAACACCTGAACACCAGGCCTATACAATCACAAACTTCTCACACTCCTCTAATTCCTTTCATTCCTCCTGATCCTGTCCTTGAGAAAATTCTAAGTAGCTGGGCCACATGCATATCCCAGGAACAGTCTGTAAATATGTATATGGAATGGGAAGAGGTGTTAGCTCACAGGGGATCTATGAACACATGAATAATATTTGCTAACAGAAAACATACCTCCCTTCAGTTATCAACTGTTAGGAAAATGCAGGCTTTTCCTCTTCCCACAGCCTGTTGCTGGGCCTTGGGCAGCTTTGATCACCATGAATGGCTTGGCTGTAATCCTGTGCTTCACATACTGCCTGCAGTCACAGAAAGGCCTTATGAGAGCACAATGGTTTCACAGATGCTAAGGCAACATCAAGAAAGGGCTGGACCCACTCTGGTTGTATGAGGGAACTGGAAGAAGTCAGATCCAGGGTTTCTTTTCTTTGGCAAAAAGGGAACTTAAACTCTTAGGCAATGAAAAGAGGAATCAGGGTGTGCTGTGTGCACAGGCCCTTTGGCCTTGAGACCTCTGAATTAATCCAAGATAATGGACCCTGCTAAAGCCTAGCATGCTGCCATAATATCCATGTCCATGAGGTGGTGGTGTTCTCACTTGGCTGCAGAAGGCATGATTTCCAAAAAATCAGGACCCCACTGTAGGTAATTGGTCCCACCCAGTGAAGTGACCAGGGTGAGTTGAGAGTGTGCTCGAGGACACATGGGTCTAACCTACCACATACCACTGGGACAAGGCCCTATGAAGACTCTCATCCTGGTCTGGACTCATCCAGTTGATTGCTGACTCAAGAATCTGGCCTATGGCCTTATCATTACTCAAAATGATGGACAATGAAATTTCTGAGCAAAGGAGAATGACAGGTAGCTAGGAGGGTTAGGTAAAGTTTGAACTGAGAAACACTACACCAACTCTGGTGTGATGCCACACCTTTCCACAAATGCCCCAAGAGGAGTCAGATGGAACTTGGGGTTTAGGACTTCTAAGGAGAAGTGAGGAGCGACTGAGTTCCCCAATGTGTTGAGGAGGGTGTTCATCACTAAACATTTAGGATAGAGGCTAGCAAGTTGCTGTCAATCTAGGGGGGACATTATTTGCTCATTCCAGTGGCCAGACCCCTTCACCTCTGCTGATGCCTTACAATTACAGTGCACTCAGACATTGTCTTTCTATGATTTTCTAAGGGGTCCTTCCACTCACCCTTTGATGCAGAAACACTTCCAAATATGGCTTCATTTAAGGTGTGATTCTCTTGACCTGTCTATTGCCTGTCTGAACAAAAACCCTCACCACATTTCCAAGGACACCTTTGACATCAGCTTTAGGATGCTGACTACAGGTCAGTGTCACACATCCTGGAACAATGATTCTCCAAAAATGTGTAATTGAGGCATGAAAAATTGCCTAAGGAGGGAAGGATGAGCAAAATGTTACAGGGCATCATAGGACATTTTAACATGCATCCATCTGAAACAGAGGAATGATAGATAGGCTAGAAGGTGAATATGCAAACTGGGTGGAGCAAAGGAGGCTTCTTTTGCACTAAATGCAGAAGTGTGTTGTAGAGGAAACCAACTTCTGGGAAGGGACTCTAAAAGAGGATGTCCTTGTGAATGCTCTCCAGAAATATTCCAGGATTTTCTTCAGCTGCAAAGTGCTATGCAAATACAGCAAGAAGTAGGGGCCAGATCTTGTGTTAGCAAGAATAGCTACTGATCTCAAGTGCAATTGCTGAGGATTGAAAGGCTCTCCCCCCCTGCTAACTCTGAAGCTTAGGATGGATACTCATTAAGCAGATGTAGATTTAGCTTTCCTGGCATATGACTTGGTAGGACAGGCCTTTTTTCATCACAGCATCTACACCCAAGCACTTCAGTATTCACAAGTACAAATTTGTATACAGTCCACTGAATGATGCCTCTGGAAATAAAGAGTGCAGCACAACATCACAAATATAAACAAAAATATCTCTGTTACAATGCTACAGTGAGAACACAATATATGTGAAAGACTAACTTGAAAAACCGTGAAAACAGCAAAAATATGAAAGATGAGATAGGACCTAGGGTGCAGGAAAAGAAGTTCCTGCAGCATTTTGACATTCCAAGTCCTTATTGTGATGAATTTCAGGCATCCACTCCAAGTTTCCCATGAATCTAATGTCTATGATTTCATTTCTTCAATAGGATTATTTTAAATAGGCTGTCTTGGGTTATCCCTGCACTAAAATCAGAATCAAATCATTCTCATTTTCTTCATAAAAAACAGAGCAGACAATCCTTCTCCCATCCCTGCAAGCATCTCTTAAGACATCCCTCAAAATGAACAAATGTCTGAAAAAAATGCTTCATTAGTAATTAATCTGGAATTTGAGTGATACAGGGAAATGAGGATTTCCATAGCCCCTGTGGCTGCCAAGTGATATCAGTGGAAATAAACTTATGTATTCAGTGCCAATTCATGCAGGTCTTTAAAAAATGATGCCTACAAACATGCAAAGCACAACAAAATGAATACAGCCAAGGACACCTGAAGCAGTGTTTTCCCTACATCTCTTAGATTTCAAGTTGATATTGGGGATCTGTGGGAAGACGAGGTGCAGAATCCTAATTTGTTGGCAGAGAGACAGTAGTGCACCCCCAGAAAGCTTCTCCTTCCCACAAACTTGAGTTGATGATATTTTGAAGGGCGTTTCAACCTGAGAGGCAACAATGAATACCGAAGAAGTTCTCAACCTGAGCTTCAAAAACCAAAAATGGAGAAGAATATATTTTAGACCCTGGGGAGCATTTTCATTGTGTAGAACTTGCTGATGCAATACCCTTGACAAAATATTAATAAGACCACTACAACCTCTGCATTCCTGACGGTTGTCTCATCCTCAGGAAAACTGACTAAAAAAACCTAAGTCTCAGATGAAGGACTTCTTCCTGGCACCACAGCTGCTTGCTGAATACTCTCTTTATAATGGGCTTCCAAATAAATCTGAGACTTAGCCAATCTTTCTGTTTTCACTTGATTGAACTGGGGAGGATATGGTGAGATTCTGGAGGGTTTGCATGATCTGAAGAGTCTCCTTAAGGTAGATGATTGTGTGTTGTGCAGGCCTGACAATGTGATTTGCTTTGAATAAAAAGCACCCAAAGCAGAGCCAAATAATTTCTATTAAATTCTGTAGAAGGCTGTGGAGAATAACCCAGCCAGGAACCTTGCTTGCAGATAAAATTTCAGGGTCTAGGCAGTAATGATGAGACAAAGTTTATCACTCTCCCTTAAGAAAAAAGAGAGGTCTAGCTCCTTAGTGAGCAGAAAATTGTGAGAGGGAACCATGGAGGTGTGTGTCAGTAGGAGAAATAGGTCTTTGCAGGAAAAATTATATGCCCTGATCTTAGGTACCAAAGGAAATTGAGGAAAATTTTAAAACCTGAACACCAAGCTGCTATAATGACACACTCCTCACAACTGTTGTTTTTCTTTCCTGCTGGATTTTTCCTTTAGTAAATTCTAAGCAACATGCCCAAATGAATACCCAAGTAGAGGTGCTGGACCTTGCTCTTTACCTCAGGGAAGTGGATGTTTGTAAAAGATAGTTTTCCTGAGAAAAGTCTGTTTCCTTATTAGGGAATGTCTCAGAAGATTTATGAGGCACAGTGTGTAAATCTGTATAGGGAATGGGAAGAAGTGATGACTTACAGAATCTCTGAATCCATGAATAATATTTGTTCAAGGAAAAAATCGTCCACATCCAGTTTTAAAACTTCCAGTCGTTATGTGTGTAGAAATTTCTCTCAACATTCTTTGTAGTAAGATTTTTTGCATGAAGTCCTCTCTATTGAACTGTCAATCTTTTATTACTCCACAGATTCTGCTAACCTGATTTTGATCCCACTGAAGAAATGCCTAGCATTTTTCCCACTGCTCCTTGGATGTAAGGACAAGAGAGAGTAAAGCTACAGTATGCAGAGTGGAAGGGGATGGCATGCAGGAGTTTGATCTGTAAGGGTGAATAATTTTCTGGCTCATGTAGGAGAATGCAGGTTTTTTCTGTTTCCAGGGTTGGTACTGGGCCCTGGGTAACTTGGGTTTCCAAGAATGGCTTGGCTTTCATCCTAGCTGCACTGCACATACCATCTGCAGTCACAGAAAGACCATAGGACATCACAATGGCATCTCGGGTGCCATGGTTACTGGAATCTTCACATTCTGGCTACTGTGGAGGAAACTTCAAGAGAAGCTATATTCCAATTGTGCTGGAAAGAGAGAAGCAGCAGCAGGTGATATTAGGGGTCTTTTGTTGGCCACAAATGCAATCCTAACCTCTATGTTCCTCAGAGTTGTCTCAACTTCAGGAATATTGCCTCTTAAGAACCCAGGTCTCTGGGAAAGCACTTTTGGATGGCACAATGATCCTTGCTGAGTACTATCTTTAGAATGGACTTCCAATTAAATCTGATACTTGTCCAGCCATTTTGTTCACCTGATTGATCAGAGAAGAAAGTATTTTGTCTCTAAAGTGTTTTATGAAGTGGCTCTTTAAGGTAGATGACTGCATGCTCTGCAGATGTGACTATGGGATATGCTTTGTAGAAAAAACACCAAGTCAGAGGCAAGCAATTTATATGAAATTTTGTACATTTCTCTTGAGAAGAATCCAGCCAGCATCCTTTTTGCTGGTCAAATCCCAATGTCTAGAGAGTAATGAGGAGAGAAAAATGTATCCCTGCCCCTTAAGGAGCGAAAGTGTTGTAGCTGCTCAAGAGCAGACAATTATCCCAGGGAAGCATAAAGGCGTGTGGTAGTAGAAGTAGACATTTTTAATAGTAATTTAATTCTCTGGTCATTGGAACCACAGGAAATTTAGGAAACCTTTCACACCTGAACACCAAACATTTAAAATCCCAAACTGCTCACACCTGTCTCATTGCTTTCATTCCTCCTGGTTATTCCTTGAAAAAAAATCTAACCTGTGGTGTCAAATGCATATTGCAGTGGAAGTGCTGGACCGTGATTCTCACCTCAGGGGTGTGGGTGCTTGTAAATGTTGATTTCCTGGCCAAAATCTGTTTCTCTGAATAAGTGAATGTCTCAGCAACTTCACGAGGCACAGACTAAATTGTATAGGGAATAGGAAGATTTGATTAATCACATATCTATGAACCTATGAATAATATTTTCTCAGAGAAAAAATATTCATATTCAGTTTTCAAACATTGAAATAATTTCTATAAAATTGAGAATAATTCAGCCAATACCTTTTTTTGAAGGTCAAATTCCAATGTCTAGAGAATAATGAGGAGATTAAGATTTATCGTTTCCCTTTAAGGAACAAGAATGTTGTAGCTGCTCAGTGAGCAGATAATTACTTGTATGAAGCAGAGAGGCATGCAGCAGTAGGAGAAGTAGACATTTGTAGTAATTAGTATATGCTCTGATATTTGGAACCACAGGAAATTGAGGGAATCTTCCACACCTGAACATCAAACCCTTGCAGTCCCAATCTGCTTACACCTGTCTCATTGTATTAGGTACTCCCAGGATTTTCCATGAGGAAAATCTAAACAGTAAAGCCAAATGTGTATCCAGTATATGTACTGGATCTTGCTTTTCACTGCACCTATGTGGGTGCTTGGAAAAGTTGGTTTTCCTGGACCTAATCTGTTTCTATGTATAAGGGAATGTCTCAGCATCTTCACGAGTAACTGTCTGTAAATATGTATAGGGAATGTGAAGAGGTGGTCAGAGGTTATGATCCCATGAATAATATATGGTCAGAGATAAGTAATCACCGTTCAGTTTTCAAATGCCCAGTAGTTTTGTGTGCAGAATTTCCTCTCCACATTCTTTTCAGTGAGATAATTTGCAGAAAGTCCTGTCATTGAACTCTCAGTCCTTCATTTCTCTGAAAAATGCTGCTACCCTGGTTTTTGTACTACTCAAGAATTGCCTAACTTGTTTACCAGTGCTCTGGAGACATGACAGCAAAGGTGAGGAGAGCTACTGTATGCAGAGTGAAAGCATCTGGCATGTGGGAGTTTGTTTTGGAAATGAGTAGAATTTTCTGGCTCACGTTGGAGAATGCAGATTTTCTCTTTTCCTAGGGTTTGATGCTGGGCTTTGGGTAACTTGGGTTTCCATGAATGGCTTGGTAGTCATGCTAGCTTTGCTGCACATACCACCTGCAGTCAGAGAAAAACATGTTGCTGCACATTGATGTCAAGGATTCCATAGCAA
>JAJEJO010041931.1:35700-55758 GCA_020662805.1 Glaucomys volans | reverse complement strand
TAGCAGTTAGTTATCGCTGAGTGACAAATTGTCCTAGAGTTAGTGATCACCAGTGATGACCCTTCATTTGGTTCTTGATCTATTATGGGCTGGCAGTTTAAGTTGGGCCATTCTGGTTAGTTTCCAATCAGCATGTTCACGTGTGTGTGTTTGGCCACCCCAGCACTGCTGACATTTTAAGCTGGCTATTTTGTTGTTTTGGGAATTGTCCCTTGCATGGTTGGGTGTGTGGCTGCATTTTGGTCTCTAGTTGCTGGATTCCAGGAGCACTCTCCCACCCTCAAGTCACCAAAGGGTGAAGATATCTCCAGACTTCCCAGCATTCCCTGTGTGGGGTGCAGTTACTCCCAGTCAAGTTCAACTGGCTGAACTTAATAGAGATTTCTCACAGTCAACAATCAATATGGGTCCGTCTGACCAGTGGGCAGCTTTCTGTCATGTGGTGATAAAGGAACAGTCTCCTTCCATCTTTTGGTGTTTCGAACCTTCGGACCTTGGGGTCCCAGCCTGTGAAGGGCAGAGAGAGCAAAAGTCACACTTCCTTCTTAACTATCTTGGTTTAGAAGTGGCATGTGCATCCCCTCTCACATTCCAGGATGGAGAAGTAGTCACATGACCTCTCCCTGGGCCCTCTGGGTAATGTAGGTCCTGGCTGGTTCGCCATTTTCCAGGACAACTCTATACAGTGCTATGGAGAGTAGTGATGTTTCCGTCCACAGTGGATTGTACACATAATGGAGTTTCCAAGAATGTATAATGAGGTCCCAAACTCCTCCTGCCTGGCAGTGTTGTAGTTGTCACAGTTCAACACATTATTGTGACTCCTGTGTGTGTGGTGACTTTGGCATGACAACCTGTGCAGTCCATCACACACTTGTGTAGGCAGTTGTGCACAGGACTAGTTGTGCACAGTATGCAATTCTTAATAATGATAGTGAGCAATAGTGTTGCTGGATTGTGTATTCACCATGTGACACCTTTTATCATTATCTTGGAGGGTCCTCCTGAATATTAAATGAGGTTGAGCGTAAATAGCAAGGTGTGTTGGCCTCACCTGTCTTGAGCTTCCTGTGTCTCTTGATTGTGTGCAGAGGCCACACCAAGTGTTTAATGCATTCTGTGATTTCCACATAAGACAAAGTCACCTAGTGATGACTGGGTGGGGATGCATCCCCATCACTAAAACCCCAAAGCTGTTTTTTGGACCCTTACACACCCCTGCTTCCCCCCTGCTCTCCCTTAAAGACATCGATGAGTGCGGTGACATGTGCTCTTTCAATTCCAACTGCACCAACACTCCCGGGAGATACATTTGCACCTTCCACCCTGGTTTTGCACCGAGTAATGATCACCTGAATTTCAGAGGTCAAGGAGTAGGGTGCAGGCATGAGGACAGGGCTTACCAGATGGCCCAGGAGATGAGTTTTTCCTTGTTCTTCTGATTTCTTGATAGTCCTGAATCTTGCAGATATTGACAAATGCTTCCAGGACCCATGGCCATGTGGTCCCAATTCATTGTGCCTCACTCCCCAGGTTCCTGTGGAGCAGGACTGCTCTGTGGGCTTTCATCCCCACCCAGAAGGTTTTCAGAAACACAGCAACTTCACCTGCAATGGTAATGACTTTCTTGTTTGTGATGGCAATGGGGTCTGAGTTTTTGGTGCTTTGGTTGTAAAGTCTTCTCTCTGCCCACACTGGGGACCCTCCCTTCATTTTCACCTTATCCACACACTCTTTTCATTGTCCTAATTCATTCATTCATTCATTAGTTCACTCAGTCAATATGTTTTTTTTTTTTTTGCATCACTACTATTTAGTGAACTTACCAGCACCCTGTTCTAGATGCTGAGCATTTGATCCTGGATGTGCTGGGCATTATCCCTGCTGTTGTGTTCATGGTCTAGAGAAGGAGCCAGATTCATCCTGTCTGTTCAGTGTTTGGGCTTCACAGATGTTCCATGGCCAACAACCCTGAATCCTGCAGGAGCATGGTATAATGCAGAGTCTCAGGTCCTCTTCTCCAGACCTACTGAGTTAGCATGTGATTTTCCCAGTGTCCTGTGAGTTCAAGTTGAGGTAGATGCTACTGGTCCCTGGACCATTCTTGGATTAGCCAGGCCCACATCATGCCTTCTCACACTTCCCCGTGCATGCAGACCACTCAGGGCTCTTGTTCAAATGCAGATCCTGATTTGAAGATCTGGCTCAGGGCTTGAAGTATTAGCATTTCCATTGAAATCCAAGATGGTTCTCATGCTGCTGTCCCTTAGACCACAGAGTGAGTAGTAAGGGTTATGAAGTCTTTAAGGTCTTGACTCGGCACTGTTGGTTGCCATCTTAGGTGCTTAGGGCCACTGTAACAAATCAGCACAAGTTGGGTGGCTTATAGCAACGATTTATTCTCTTGCAGTTCTGAGGTTGAGGCAGAAGACCCAGTGTTTGTGGCTGTTCAATGTCATGTGGAATCTGCAGTGCTCCTTTATCCTAACTTCTGAGGTTGCTGGCAGTCCTTGTGCTCCTTGGTTTGTACCCATGTTGTTGCAATCTGGGTCCACTGTCACATTCCTTCTCCCTGAGCCTGTCCTGGGGTCTCTTCCCTCCTAAGAATGTGCCACTTGACCTGGATTGAAGGTCTGCCCCACACGCCTATGACTGATTCTTCATTTACATTTTCAATTGCAGCCATGTAAATCCCCCTTAAACATGGTCACATTCATAGGCACCAGGGTCAGGGCTTCTGCACCTCTTCCAGGCACATTGAACCCACAACGGTCACTGCTCCCTTTTGTGCTGGTGTCCCTGAAGGCTGCACTCTGCACTCTAATCTTGTCCAAACCCTTTGTTCCACGCTGCCCAGATGTGGATGAGTGTATATCCATCTGGTGGTGCCCACTTACTGCGACCTGCACCAACACCATGGGGAGTTACTACTGCACTTGCAAATGGGACTTCCTGTCCAGCAATGGAGAAAGCCAATTTAGGGGCTGAGGAGTGACATGTGAAGGTGTGTTTGCACCTTTTCAACCCTCTATGATCTGGTAAGAAAATCTTTTGGAAGCTGCTGGGTAGTGGATTCAAGGGCTTCCCTCATCAAAGATCCAACAGGACATCCTCTCTCCCTCTCTCCTGCTCTTCCTCTCTCCCATTTTTCCCTCCCATATCCCCTCTTCACCCCTCCCTTCCCTGCTCTCTCTTGTTCTGATTCCTGACCACTGTAGATGTGAGGGCTTGTTGGGCTTCCTCACAGCATGGTGGCACGTTCCAAGAAGGAGCACCTCAGGGAACCAGGTGTAAGTGAATGGTGTACTTATGACTTAGGTTCAAGGTTTTGTGAGCTGGCAGCTCTGCCACCCTAGTGACAAGTGTGGGAGGGAACACAGACCCTCCCTTGGTGGAAGGATGCCTCATCACAGTGCAGGAGGAACATGTGGGATGGGGGATTCTTACACCCACCTTTGGAAAATGGCATCTGCAATCCAGGATGGGGCAATTATTTTATTGTGTGTGTGTGTGTGTGTGTATGTATGTGTACAGGCATTGAACTCAGGGGCACTTGACCACTGAACCACATCCCCAGTCTTATTATATATTGTATTTATAGTCAGCATCTCACTGAGTTGCTTAGTATCTCCCTTTTTGCTGACAGTGGATTTGAACTTGGTATACTCCTGCCTCAGCTTCCTGAACCTCTGGGATGACAGTCATGTGCCACCGGGCCTGACTGGATGGGACATGCTGGTTCTTTCTCTGTCCAGAAATTGATGAATGTACTGAGAGGCCCCCACACTGTGGTCCTAACTCAGTCTGCAAGAACTGGAGGGGGAGTTATGAGTGCAGCTCTCTTCCTGGCTTTTCCTCTCCCACTGGAGACTGGGAACCAGGGGATCCAGGAACCTTTGCCTGTACAGGTAAATCCTCTGGGCCCCAGGGCATGGGCCTTGTGTGGGTGTCTAACTCTGGCTGAGTGTGTGCTTCTCTAGACTCACACAGTGGCTCTCTGGTTCACGTACCCATCTCTGCCTTTCAGACATGGACGTGTGCCTCCTTGGCTGGGCAATCCAACTGTGTTAATTCTGTGGGGGGCTACAGTTGCAGCTGCCAAGTTGTATTCATCTCTGATGGCTCCACTTGTGAAGGTATAGAGGACCTGGTCTTCATCATTTGTCTACTTGATTAAGTAGGGGTCACCTCAGTGGAAGGCCATGGGAGGATGGTGCTATGATCCTCATCATAGGGATTAGAGTGGTGGGGCTCAGAGAGGTGAAGTGACTTTTCTAAGTGTGCACAGCCTTGAGGTGGACAAACTGGGATCTGAACTCCTGTTGAGGGCCAAATGGATCAAGCCATAGGTTGGGTTATGCTTAACATTAGGGAGGTGCTCTTGTCACTAGAGTGACTAATTTCCCCAAGGAGATGCTGGCATAGTCCAGAGGCACTCTGAATTGTCACAGGTGGAGGTTTGAGTTACTGGCAGCATCTCAGAGGTAGAGGACAGAGGAGGTGCTAAGCATCTTGCCATGCACAGAGCAGCCCCAATCCAAGGATCCATGGCACCAGATAGACCCTCCCCAGAGAGCGCTCACACCTGAACTTCAGAGCTTTCCTAAGGTCAGCCCTGGGGTCTCCCTGTCTTCATTTTGCCTCCATGCTGCTGTCAGCACAACTGGGGAATCTGCTGTCTGTGCACCTTTGATTCTGCCCCTCTGTCCTGGGCTCAGACTCCCTCACCACTGCAGCAGCCTCCCTGTGATTCTCCCCCTTTATCCAATTTTGTCCCCTTGAATCCACCTTCCATGAGGGAACATCCTCACCAAGGTATGATGACTGTGTCTCCAGTGTCTAGGGTGACCCTGCTGTTCTCCATGACTCCATGGAGCATGGTGTGACACCATCCAGCCTGCATCACAACCCTGTTTAGTTTAAGAGGTGTTTACAGGCACACCTGCATTTCATACTCCATCTGTAGCAGTTAGCTATAGCTGGGTAACAAATTTCCCTGTAGTTAGTGACCACCAGTGATGACCCTTCATTTGGTTCTTTATCTATTGTGAGCTGGTGGTTCAGGTTGAACCATTCTGGTTAGTTTCCATCTCAGTGTGTTCACATGTTTGTGTGGCCATCCCAGCCAACTGACATTGTAGGCTGCGTATTTTCTTGTTTGGGGGAATTTCTCTGGCATGTTTGAGGGTTTGACAGCATCATTGGCCTCTAGCTGCTGGATTCTAGGGGCACTGTACTACCTTCATGTCACCACAGGCCACAGATGTCTCCAGATTGCCCAGTATTCCCTGAGCAAGGGACTCCCAGCTGAATACCACTGACGGATCTCAGTAGAGATTTCTCATCCTCCACAGCCAACATGGGAATAACTGGCCATCAGCCAGCTTTCTGTCACGTGGTGATAAAGGGACAGTCTCCTCCATCTTTTGGTGTTTTATCCTTAGAACCTCGGGGTCCCAACCTGTGAAGGGCAGACACTCACTTCTTAACTATTCTGGCTAGGAAGTGCATGTGAGTCCCCTCTCACATTCCAGGAGGGAGGACTAGTCACATTACATCACCCTGGACCTTCTGGGCAATGTGGTTCCTGCCTGTGTCACCATTTTCCAGGACAACTCTGTACAGTGCTATGGAGAGTAGTGATGTTTCCATCCACAATGGATTGTACACATAATGGAGGTTCCAAGAATGTATAATGAGTTCCCCAAATTTTGCCAGCCTGGCAGTGTTGTAATTGTCACTGTTCAACACATTAGTGTGACTCCTGTGTGTGTGGTGACATTGGTATGACAACCTGTGCAGTGCATCACAGTAGCATAGCTCCAATGTTGTGCACAGTATGTAATACTCAAGAATGACAATAAGCGACAGTGTAGCTGGTTTGTGTATTTACCATATGACACCTTTTATCATTATTTTGGAGGGTACTCCTTCATATTCAATGACGTTGACTGTAAAATAGCGAGGCCTGTTGGACTCACATGGCTTTCCATTCTACGTCTCTTGATTGTGTGCAGAGGCCACGCCAAGTATTCAGTGCATTCTGTGATTTTCACATAAATCAAACCCACCTAGTGAGGCATGTGTGGGAATGCTTCCCCATTGCTAAGTCCCTGCAGTTCTTTGTTGGACCCTTGCACATCCCTGCTTCAGACCTACTCTCCCTTATTACATTGATGAGTGTGGTGACATGTTCCCTCCTTTTAATTCCAACTGCACCAACACTCCTGGTAGCTACATTTGCACCTTCCACCCTGGCTTTACATTGAGTAATGGTCAACTGAATTTCAAAGGTCAAGGAGTAGAGTGCAGAAGTCAGCTGAGGCCTACCCGATGGCTGAGGAGACAAGCTCCTCCTTGTTCCTTGGAGGTTCTTAATAGCCCTGAACTCTTGCAGATGTTGACAAATGCTTCCAGGACCCATCACAGTGTGGCCCCAACTCATTCTGCAACAACACCCCAGGATCCTACAGTTCTAGCTGTACTGAGGGATTTTGTCCCCATCCAAAAACTTCCCAGACACATGGCAACTTCAGCTGCAATGGTAACAACATCCTTGTGTGTGACAGCACAGGGTCTGTGTTGTTGGTGCTTTGGTTGTAAAGTCCTCTCTCTGCCCATCCTGGGGAGTCTCTCTTCATTTTCACCTTATCCAGACACTATTTATCTTTGTATTACTTCATTCACTCATTCATTAGTTCACTCAGTCAATATGTTATTTTTGCATCACTACTATTTAATGAACTTACCAGCACTGTGTGCTAGGTGCTGAACTTTTGATCCTGGATATTCTGGGCCTTATCCCTGCTGTTGTGTGGTTCATGATCTAGAGAAGGAGCCAGATTCATCCTGTCTGTTTATTGCTTGGGGTTCCCAGTGTGGTCCGTGGTCAACACCTCTGGCAACCTCTAGAAGCTTGGTATAATGCAGAGTCTCAGGTCCTCTTCTTCATATTCGCTGAATTGGCATCTGATTTTCCCAGTGCCCTGTGAGTTCAAGGTGAGATAGATGCTACTGCTCCATTCTAGACCATTCTGGGGATTGCCACAGTCCCTATCAGGGCTTCTCAAACTTCCCTGTGCATGTAGACCACTCAAGGCTCTTTTTCAATGCGGATTCAGGTTTTGAAGATCTGGCTCAGGTCTTGAGGTTTTAGCATTTCCATCAAACTACAAGATGGTGCTCTTGCTATTGTCTCATGGACCACACATTGAGTAGCAAGGGTGTGGGATTTTTTAGGTACCTGACTCAGCACTGTTGGTTGCTATCTCAGGGGCTTAGGGCCACTGTAACAAATTGGCACAAACTGGGTGGCTTATAGCACAAACAATTTATTCTCTTGCAGTTCTGGTGCTGAGGCTGAAGCCCAGGTGTTGGGGGCTGTTCTCTGTCGTGTGGAATCTGCAGTGCTCCTTTGTCTTAGCTTCTGAGGTTGCTGGCAGTCCTTGTGCTCCTTGGCTTGTACACATGTTTCCCCAATCTGCCTCCATTGTCACATGCATTTTCCCTACACCTGTCTTGGGGTCTCTTCCCTCCTCAGAAGGCACCACATGACATGGATTAAAGGTCTGCCCCACTCACTATGACTGCATCTTAATTTACATTTCCAATTGCATCCACGACAATCCTCTTTAAATAAGATCCCATTCACAGGTACTAGGTTCAGGACTTCATGGTCCTCTTCCAGGCACATTGAACCCACAATGGTCACTGCCCCCTTTGTGCTGGTGTCCCAGGTGGCTGCAGTCTGCACTCTAATCTTGTCCAAACCCTTCCTACCACGCTTCCCAGATGTGGGCGAGTGTGCAAACACCACCATGTGCCCAGCTTATGCAACCTGCACCAACACTATGTGGAGCTACTACTGCACTTGCAAGCGGGGCTTCCAGTCCAGCAATGAACAGAGCCAATTCAGAGGCCCAGGAGTGAAATGCAAAGGTGAGTCGCACCCGACAAACTCTCCAGGATCTGGTAGGAAAATCTGTTGGAAGATATTGGGTAGTGGATGCAAGGTCTTCCCTCATCAAGGATCCACCAGGACTTCCTCTCTCCTTCTCTCCCTCCTTCCTTCCCATTTTCCCCCTCCTATATCCCCTCTTCACCCCTCCCTTCCCTGCTCCCTCTTGTTTTGATTCCTGACCACTGTAGATGTGAGGACTGGTTGGGCTTCCTCACAGCATGGCAGCATGTTCCAAGACAGAGCACGTCAGGGAACCAGGTGGAAGTGCATGGTGTTCTTATGACTTAGGTTCCATGTTTTGTGACCTGGCAGCTCTGCCACCCTAGCGACAAGTGTGGGAGGGAACACAGACCCACCCTTTGGGAAGGATGCCTCATCACAATGCAGGAGGAATATGTGGGATGGGGGATTCTTTCAGCCACATTTGGAAAATGGCATCTGCTATCCAGGATGGGACAAATTTTTGTGGGTTACCAGGGATTGAACCCATGGGAACTGGACCATTGAGGCACATCCCCAGTCCTATATTGTAGTTTATTTAGAGCCAGAGTCTCACTAAGTTGCTTAGAGCCTCACTTGTGATCCTCCTGCCTCAGCCTCCTGACCCACTGGGATGACAGGCATGTGCTACTGCGCCTGGCTGGATGGGCCAAATTTGTCACACTGGTTCTTTCCCCATCCAGATATTGATGAATGTACTGAGAGGCCCCCACACTGTGGCCCTAACTCAGTCTGCAAGAACCTGCTGGGGAGGTACAAGTGCAGCTGTCTTCCTGGCTTCTCTTCCACTGGAGAATGGGCCCCAGGGGAACCAGGAACCTTTGCCTGTACAACTAAATCCTTAGGGCCCTGAGACATGAGCCCTGCATGGGTATCTATATCTGACTATGTGCATCTCTAGACTCACACATGGACTTGCTCACTGGAAGACTATAGGAGGATGGTGCTATGACCCTCATCATAGCAATGCCTGCATTGGGGTTCAGAGAGGTGAAGTCACTTTCTAAGGGTGCAAAGCCTTGAGGTGGACAAACTGGGATCTGAACTCCTGTTGAGGGCCAACATGGATCAAGCCATGGGTTGGGCTATGATTGACATTAGGGAGGTGCTTTTCTCATTAGAGTGAATTTTTCCCCAAGGAGATGCTGGCAAAGCCTAGAGGCACTCTGGATTGTCACAGGTGGAGTTGTGAATTATTGGCAGGATCTCAGAGGTAGAGGACAGAGGAGCTGCTAAGCATTCTGCCATGCACAGAGCAGCCCCCAACCAAGGATCCAGGACCCCAGAATGACCCTCCCTAGGAAGCGCTCAGACCTGAAATCAGAGCTTTCCCCCAGAGGCACTTGAGGTCAGCCCTGGGGTCGCCTTAGCCCCCCGCTGTGGGGGTGCTGCCAGTCAGCACAGCTGGGGAATCTGCCATCTGTGCACCTTGGATTCTGCTCCTCTGCCCTGGGCTCAGGCTTCCTCATCACTGCAGCAGCCTTCCTGTGATTCTCCCCCTTTCTCCAGTTTTGTCCCCTTTAATCCACTTTCCATGGTGGAATTTTCTCACCAGAGGATGCCTGCTGTGTATCCAGTGCCTAGGCTGACCCTGCTGTTCACCATGATCCATGGAGCAGGTGTGGCACCATCCAGCCTGCGTCAGAACCCTGCTTATTTTAAGAGGTGTTTACAGGCACACCTGCCTTTCATACTCCATCTGTAGCAGTTAGCTATAGCTGGGCAACAAATTGCCCTGTAGTTAGTGACCACCAGTGATGACCCTTCATTTGTTTCTTCATCTATTATGGGCTGGCAGTTTAGGGTGGGCCATTCTGGCTAGTTTCCATCTCAGTGTGTTCACGTGTGTGCTTGGCCACTCCAGCAATGCTGACCTTGTAGGCTTCGTATTTTTTTGTTTGGGAAAATTTCTCCAGCATATTTGGGTGTTTGACAGAAACTTTGGCCTCTATTTGTTGGATTCCAGGGGCACTGTACCACCCTCATGCACCACAAACCACAGATGTCTCCAGACTCCCCAGCATTCCCTGAGTAGGGGGCTCCCAGCTGAATACCACTGACTGAACTCAGTAGAAATTTCTCACCCTCCACAGCCAATATGGGAATATCCAGCCATCAGCCAGCTTTCTGTCACATGGTGATAAAGGGACTGTCTCCTCCATCTTTTAGTCTTTCTATCCTTAGGACCTTGGGGTTCCAGCCTGTGAAGAGTACAGAGAGTAGACAATACACTCACTTCTTAACTATCTTGGCTCAGAAGTGGCATGTGAGTCCCCTCTCATATTCCAGGAGGGCGGACTAGTCACATGACCTCACCCTGGGCCTTCTGGGCAATGTAGTTCCTGGCTCGGTCACCATTTTCCAGAACATCTCTGTACAGTACAATGGATAGTAGTAATGTTTCCATCCACAGTGGATTGTACACATAATGGAGGTTCCAAGAATGTATAATGAGGTCCCCAAATTTCTCCAGCCTGGCAGTGTTGTTGTTTTCACAGTTCAGTACATTATTGTGACTCCTGTGTGTGTGGTGACGTTGGCATGACAACATGTGCAGTCCATCACACACTAGCGTAGCTCCAACTGTTGTGCACAATACGTAATACTCAAGAATGACAATAAGCGACAGTGTTGCTGGTTTGTGTATTCACCATGTGACACCTTTTTTCATTTTTTTGGACAGTTCCCTTACTTATAAAAGAAATCGAGTGTCAAATAGTGAGGCACATTGACCTCACACGCCTTGTGCTTCCCACATCTTTTGATTGTGTGTAGAGGCCACACCAAGTGTTTGGTGTGTTCTGTGATATCCACACAAGACAAAGCCACCTCATGATGCCTGTGTCAGATGTGTTCCCATCGCTAGGTTCCCGCCATGCTTTGTTGGACCCTTGGACAGCACTGCTTCACCCCTCATCTCCCTGATAGACATCAGTGGGTGTGTTGACATGTGCTCCTTCTATTCCAACTGCACCAACACTCCTGGAGCTACATTTGCAACTTCCACCCTGGCTTTGCACCAAGCAATGGCCAACTGAATTTCAGAGGTCAAGGAGTAGAGTGCAGGTGTGAGCAGAGTACTTACTAGACAGCCTGGGAGACGAGCTCCTCCTTGTTCCTCTGAGTTTCTTGATAGCCTTGAACTCTTGCAGATGTTGACAAATGCTTCCAGGACCCATCGCCATGTGGCCCCAATTCGTTGTGCACCAACACTCCAGGTTCCTACAGCTGTGGCTGTGCTGCGGGCTTTCGTCCACATCCGGAATCTTCCCAGACACATGGCAACTTCACCTGCAAATGTAATGACCTCCTCGTGTGTGACACTAATGGGGTTTGTGCTGTTGGTTCTTTGGTTGTAAAATCCTTGCTCAGTCCAACCTGAGGACCCTCCTTTATCTTTTACTTTATGCACACACTCTTTTTCTTTGTATTAACTCATTCACTCATTCATTATTTCATGCAGTCAATACATTACTTTTTGATAAACTACTATTTAATGCACTTACCACGACCCTGTGCTAGGTGCTGAGACTTTGATCCTGGATATGCTGATCCTGATCCCTGCTGTTGTGTGGTCTAGAGATTGAGCCAGAAGTAACATAGCTAGTGACTAATAGTAATGGTGACATATGACATGAGTAATCATAGTGTGCTTGGAAGTGTCTGAGGGGACCCTCAATGTGCCCTGAGCCGGAGGACTTACCAGCACCCTGGAGGAGGAGCAGAAGTCATCCAGAGGAGGGATGGGGATGGCTGTGTTGTGGGCAATGGCAGGTGCAAGTCAGGGAGACTGAGAGTGGTCAGGGCTGGCCTCAGGTGCTCCTGAGGAGGTGGGCCTGATTCTTCATCGCCTTGCAAAACAGTTGGGAGACTTACCACCCACAAGAACACCAGGAAACCTAGAAAGCTTGAACATTTTTAAATGATGGATTTTTAGATACATTAAAACATAGGTAACTATTATTGTGTGTGGTGCTGGAGGCTGAACCCGGGCTGCATGCATGCCAGGCAAGTGCTCACCACTAGGCTTCACCCCCAGTCCTGAATATGTATGAATTTAAAGGCTGCAATGAATTATAGTAACACAACAACAAGTCCGAGCACTCCCGATGTAAGAACAGGAATCTCATAGATTCCACTGTAACCCCAGGGAGCTCCTTCCTCACATTGTCTTTCTGTCTCCTTCTTGGACCACTTGGAATTCTGGGTTCATTTCTCTCTCTCGGCATGTCTGCCACCTACTGTCATCTCCCTCCTCTTTCCTGGTTTGGGGTTTTGCTCATATGACACCTCACTCCACATCTTCCTCTCTGCCTCACCTGGAGCATCCTGGAGTCCTCATGCTGCAGAATGGCTGCCATCTGATCATCCTCCTGCCATGTGTCTCAGGGGTGGATTGAACCTGCTCTTATTCATGTCTTGCTGTGAGCACAGTTTGACTTGGCTGTTCTTGGTTTTGTCCCAGGGATTCTCGTCAAGTGTAAGGAAGACATGACACCCCACAATGAGCAGGTCCAGCAGTGCCACACAAGGGCAGCAGTGAAGCTGGAGTATGTAAGTGTTGCTGAAGGTTCTAGCTCTTGATGTTTTCCAAGAAGCCTCTCAGGTAGGATACTGTTTTAGCACTGTTAACAGAGGCAAAATTTAAAGTGGCCTAAACCAAGTAGCAGTTCCTTGTTGTCCTCTGTGATGATCAAAGCATCTGCTGTGGAGAGTTGATACAATGTTGCCATCAGCACAATCTCACTTTGTGGCTCAAGATGGCAGCTCTGGCTCTTGCTATCACATATCTGCTTCCCAGATAATAAGGGATAAAGGGGAAGTGAAAGGTGAAGTACTTCCCTTTAAGAGCATGCCTCATGACTGTTAGGGAAAGGGAAGGAAATTAAGAAAGCGGGTTTAAGGAAGGATAATAGGGAGGGAGGATGTTATCAAAGTACCCATGAGCTTTTGAATTTAACTTCTCCTTAGCAGGGGATATTGGGCGGGCTGATGGCGACTGTGGATCTTTCAGTACAGGCACAGGGTGTGCACTGATCAAATTTCGTCTCCTGGTCATTTTTTTGGTTTGGAGGCTTGTCTGTCTCTTCAAGCTGTTCATAATCTGTAATAGGTGGTTGTGAGCCATGGCCACCCCAGTGCTGCAGAAACCCAGATCATCCCTGTTATCTGAGGGGGGACTGTGATGCTCACATGAGCTTTTCCTTTGTGGACACAGGTCTGCTTTTGCACACTGATGAATGCCACCTTCCAAGTGCTGGACAAAACCTGTGAGGACAAAACCATGGCCGTGCCCCTCCAGGAAACACAGGGTCTCTGTGATGGTGCTTGAGTTTCCAGTATCTGGGGGACATGTTGGCTGGAGAGGCCCTCTTCCTCCTTACTGGATTGTGAGTTAGCATTTCATTAAAGATTAACATACGGGCATTTGGAAATTAACAAATAGTAACTTACCTCTTTATTTTTTAGGTGTATGCATCAGTGAGTTTAGCCACTGAGTAGATTTGTGGGCTCTCACTAATCAGGGTGTAGCCTAGCTTCACTTCCTCCAGAAGTCCCCTTCCGTCTCCCTTTCCTGGTTAGGTCCTTCCTCTTTGGCCAACCCCTGTGATCCCCATCTGATCTCTGTCATGGTGGCTTTGTCTTCTCAGGAATGTCATATAAATTGTATAGTACAGTAAGGGCACTTGGACCCTGGCTCTCCCCCCACTAAGCATTACACACTTCAGATCCATTTGCACTCAGAGACCTCCTGAGCATGGACTCTGCAGTGTTTCCTGCATTTGGTTCCATTCTCTGAGCTCCATGTTCTCGGCTGTGCCCACGCAGTGTGGGTGCCAGTGCCTCCTCCCTCTACACTGCTGACTGAGGCCCCTTTTCATGAGCATACCACAATTTGCTCATCCACTCATATTAGAAAGACATCTGGGCTGTTTCAGGCTTCCAGGATCATGGGTAGAGCTGCTGTAGACAGTGGACTTTTCCTGATTCAGGGGTGAAGCCTAGGAGTTGTTAGACCACCACAGTTCTGGGTATCAAAGGCTTTTCTTCACCTCCAAGCTGGCCTTATGGGTGCATTATTTTATTTGGTGATTTTTATATTAAAATGAGAATACCATTTTTATTTGTAATTTGATTCATTGAAAATTATTTTAGCATGTTTATTCATTAAGTGTACATTCATTCATAGGGTTTTCAGATTGAATTTCCACAAGTGATTAACCTTGTTTACTAACTTGGTTAGCTTCCCTCAATCATTTACATATAATCTTATCCCCTGCCTCCCCATTTCAAGTACCTACTGGGGAGATTTAGAAATTGGACAGGCAAGGTCACTAGGACCCTTCCATGACTCAGGAAGTCAATCAATGGAATCTATGAAAATTCAGATTCTCCCAAGCAGCCTGTTCTCTGAAGTTGCTCATACTAAAATCCCAAGTTACGTTTTGCTGTGAAATCACATGGCTAATTGGTTAGCTTCTCTATCATGACAACTTGTTCCAAACCCTTGACATAACAATAGTTCTCAGATTTTGCTGAAGAACTGGAAACCCTCTGAATTTAACAGAAACATATTCCGCCTGAAGATCTGTAGTTTGCCTAAATCTTCTTTCTTTCCTGAGTGTATAAAATAAGCCTCCTGACTAAGAACAGTGGGTCTACTATTTTGGTGGGGCTGGTGGGCTCTCATCAGCCAAGGAATTGGGAGCTTGTACTCTCAGGCCAGCACCTTTGGTGTTGTCCTCTTGTGTGGTGGGGAGGGGCAGGGTAAGGGGGGTATGAGTGTCAGGGCTTGAGGATCTTGCTTCTCATGTCCCACCTACACCCCATTGGAGCTGGAAACTTTTTTTGTCATTTTAGCATATAATATGGAGAGACATAAATTTGTGTCCATAGTCAGATTTCTGTTGAATTTCCTACACCATCTTACTGGAATTTCTCTCCCTGCAATTATTAAATTATGAATTCTTTTCACACTTTTTTGGCTTGGATCACTTAAAAGACATCACTTATAATATATTATAATTTTACACTCTAATTGTATATATGTGTAATTATGTATGGATATATATATATATATAAACACATACACATACTATATTATAATTATATTACTTAAAGTGATACCTGGATCATGAAAAGTGTGAGTTATTTTTATTTGCATGTGCCAGAAACATGAATACCATGAATACAGAGTTGTCAATTGCAGTAGTTGCTTTGAAGCACATGAGGTAGCATATACACGTGCCATGCTGTGATTTCCTCAGTGCCACTCATGCTGGTCTCCATGCATAGGTATGCACAACGTTCTTTTTTAGTAGCTGCTTGTTACCCGGGACAGGACCTTATCTTCATTTATTCAACAGTCTGTTGGGCATTTAGGATTTCTAGAAATCCTAGACAAGATGGGGCACAGTTTTTAAGTTCCTCTGGAGGGGTTGATTCCTGGAAGGAAAGGAGCCTGAGCAGACTGGGTGCAGCGTGCACTGTCCCAGGTGCTGACCTGCTGCGTCCTGTGCTGTCGACGCAGCTATCAGGAAGCAGGCCTGGTGGGGCTTTGACTCTGTGGTGCTCTTCACTTACTCTGCTAATAACAGAGTGATGTTAGCATTTAAGATTTATGTATTAACAGATGCATGAGAGCCTGGAGCCTGTAAGCCCAGAACTCCTCAATCCTATCTAACTGTAACTCGGTACCCTCCAAACAACATTTCCTCATCCTTTCTCTGACTTTGTCCTCCCAATTTCTGGAAACCACTGTTCTATCCAAGAAAGCTGTTATTAGTGAGAAATGAGGGTAAACGGGAGGAGGAGGAAGAGGAAGAAGAGTAGGAGAGAGGGAAGAAGGGGAGGAGTGAGGGGAGGAGGAAGGAAGGAGGGAAAGCACCAGAATGAACCAGAGCATCTTTTCTTGCAGGGAACAGCTGAGGGCTTCACCTTTGTCCTGCAGCAGAAGCTCACATGTTCCAAGTTCAGCAGGGAAGAGATGTCGGCCCTGGGCACAGTGCTGCTGGAGAGTGTGGAGAGCAACACACTGGCCGCACTTCTCAAGCCCTCAGAGAATGCCAGTCAGATGGTCCGGACAGAGCACTTAGGTACATACCCCTCCTTGCAATGTGGTGCCTGGTGCTGATTTTGAGGGCAACTGTGGTGATGGGACCCCCATAGCTCTCCACGCACATGTTCTTCAACTCTCCCAAATTCTTGAACTCACTGCAAAGCAAGCCTAATCATGTTAGTGCCCTTCCCATTTGTTGAGTGTTTGCAGAGGCCAGGCACTATGCCAAGGGTGAACAACTCAAGGGCCATTAACTCATTCAAGAAAGAGTTGTGACTGCCTCCTGCGTACGGGTTCAGGGAACAAGAGTTGTTTGCTGTGTGTAAATACTTACTACTCTCCCTGTGGAGCCCATGGTAGGACTGTACTTCCTGACGTGGGGTTAGATGGAATTCTGTGACTATTTCAGGCCATGGTTTCTGGTGATCTTACAGAATGTTCTTTCCCTCTGCCTTAATGACTGGAAAGTGTTTTCTCTCACAGGTGCTCCAACAGCTTGGGTCCCAGAGATAGGATAATGAAAAGCAGGGCCCCACATCAATTTTCAGTGGATACAAAGCATTAATGAGAAATAGCTATTATTTTTAATCCACAAAGACTTGGGACTATTTGTTACTGCTGCAGGACTAATGCTTTTCTGACTGACATGTGCTTGAGAAGTGACCACTTGGGAAAACAGTGCTATCGATCTTTTGCTGCAGCCCCCACTTCTGGTCATAGTTTCTGCATCAGTCAATCATTTAAACCCAGGAATTTCATTCTAATGGACCCCCAGAAGGCCACAAGTGGAAATAGGGACCTCCACCAGTAGTGAACAAGACTGGCTTCATGAGTCTTCAATTTTGGTGAGATGAGAGAGATGATAAGCAAACATATATCTGGTGTGACAGATAGGCTTGGCATTGTTTGTAAAAATACAGCAGGCTGAGGAAGTTTGAGAGGGTTAGAGAGAGTTGCTGTTCATGTAGTGTGGAGAGGGGATGCCTCCTTGTGTCAGGGATCTTGGGGAAGGGAAGAGTGTAAAGATCTGGAGGAAGAACAAGTGCTGGAATAGCTGGCGATTCCAAGGAACAATGAAAAGGCATCATTGCCAAGAAGAGGGTGGATCTGTGAGGAAAGGGGAAGAAACAAAGGGGGAGGCAGCTTAGGGTAGGAGCTTAGGGTTTTATTTGAAGTAGATGGTAGGGCAGGCATTGGAGAATTTGAGAGAGGTCATGGTATTATCTGATTTTTGTTTTAAAAAGGTACTCTCGGGCTGGGGATACAGCTCAGTTGGAAGAGTGTCTGCCTTACAAGCAGATGGCCCTGTGTTCAATCCCCAGCACCACAAAAAATAAAATAAAATAAAATAAAATAAAATAAAATAAAATAAAATAAAAAGGTACTCTGATTTCATGTTCTCTTTGTCATGGACAGCCAGTGGGATACACTTGCAGTTCTGCTGTGTTACTGATGAGAAACAGGAGGCCCAGGCAGTGAAGCTGCTGCTCAAGTTTGCAGCCAGCGAGGGGCAGAGTGGGACCTCTGGCTAGCTCCATCTTCTTTTTGTTTGTGGTGCTGGGGATAGAACCCAGGGTCTCCCGTACACCTGGCAAGTGCTGCACCACTAAGCTGCACCCCAGCAGTTGTCTCCATCCAAATGGAGAGTCAGACACCATGCAGCATGCTGGGTTAGCCCAATCCCTCTGGTCTCCCTTGGCTTTGGAAAACTTGTCTGAACTTGGAATAGCCAGAAGATCACCCTCTGCTGCCATCTGCCAGGTTTGCCGAGTCAGTCAGCTTTTCGTCAATGTAGCAAATACCCGAGAGACAGCAGCTTCTAAAGAGGAAAGCTTCTTTTGACTCGCAGTCTTGGTGGTGTCAGCCCATGGTCACTTGGCCTGGTGGATTTTGGGCCTGTGGTGAGGCACCACATGATGGTAGAAACATGCTGTGGATGGAGCTGCTCAGGTCACAGCAGCTGGGAAGCAAAGTGAGATGCAAGCCCTGGGGATGGGATCCCAATATCTTCCTCCAGGACAGCCCTAATGATCTTCCCACTGAGTCCCACATCCTAAAAGTTCCACCACCTTCCAATAGCACCTCGGACCTTCCACACATGGGCCCTTGCTGGACCTTCCAGTCCAAACACAGTGGCTGACTTGAACTCCATCTCTCTCTGATGCATTCCCAAGATGTAAATTCTCACTTCAAGGGCTCCAACTAGTTGGCTCATTCCTTTGGTACTACTGTCCCCCATTATTCATCAAGGGGCTCAAGACCCTTCCCACAATGAACTGACCTCTGTTCTTTCACATGCACACAACTATGAATGTGTACATTTCTTGGCCAGAAACCAAAAATCTGGCCCACTTTCTGGGTGACTATACATGCTCTCTTCCTTTCTCTTTGTAGATGTTGAAAGCAAAGTTATCACTGAAGAATTCCTTGAGGAGAATGTGTCATTTGGCTTGAAAGCCAAAGGGGATGAGTTGAAGATCAGGTGTTCTGTAATCAAGGAATCGGAATCCACAGGTACAGATCCATTCCTGAGAATCCAGGTGGCACTTCATTCTGTGTGAGTGAGCTTTCCGTTGCTGTGATCAAAAGACCTGATGAGAACAACTTGGAAGAGGAAAGGTTTATCTTGGCCCTTAGTTTCAGAGGTTCAGTCTGTGGTCAGTTGACTCCAGGGCAGAAACATAGTGGAAGGGCATGGTGGCTCAGCTCATGGCTGCTGGGAATCAGGGGGCAGTGTGCAAGAGGAGCTGGAGACAAGATGAGCCCTTCCAGGGCAGACCCACAGTGGTTATTTCCTCTGACAAGGTCCTAACTCCCAGTAGTCCAATCTGCTATCAATCAAGTGCAAGTGGATTAATCCACTGATGAAGGCAGAACCCTTAGGATCACGTCTTTGCCTAAAGTTTCACCTCTGGACCTTGCTGCATTGGGGACCATGCTTTCAGCATGTGAGCTTCTTGGGGACATTCCAGATTCAAACCACAGCACATTCCATCTACACGTACATGAGAATCACCTCCCAGGTGTCAGACTCATGCCAGGTACATGAGAATCACCTCCCAGGTGTCAGACTCATGCCAGGTAGTTGAAAATCACGAGTAGTTGAGGCGGATGTGGCCTGTGTTCTCAAAGGTCCTGCTAGGAAAGTTGAATATTAAAAAGATAACCCTATAATCCTGCATGTGGTGATATGATTTTACAAGATCCCACAGTTCTGCAGTGGTGAGACCTTCACTGCCCCATATGGGAGCCACTGGCCACCTTTGGCCACCTGAAGGGTGACAGGGCTGAACTGAAATGTGCTCTAAGTGGTAGCTCCACTGTGGAGGTCCTCTCTGCCACTTCCCATGTGGAGGAGAAAAGGATTAACTGCCAGAGGAGGATGTTGGTGGTATGTCACTCAATCACCCAAAAAACTTATCTATGCAATAAACAACCAAGAGCCAATACTCTTTTTATATGAGAGTGGGCATGACGGGTCTGACCATAAGAGCTCTGGCCTCTTACTAGAGCTCACCCAACTCTCTTTTATTTATAGACAGACAGGTAAAGGGGTAAGAACCAGGAGGAGCTTCTTCTGTGATGGACAGGATAGGGTGGAGTTAGGGCAGTCATTCTCTTAAGGGAAAACTCCAGAAGGAGGCAGGGAACAACTTCCATGCAGTGCCACATGCCTCCTGGCAGTTCCTAAAAGCCAGGCCTCTGTGTCCCATGGCTTAAACTCATCTGATTCTCCTAAATAAGAATGGCTTCCCACATCTCCCCCTTTTAATATTTAAAATGCAAATGACAGACAGTTATGTTGAAGCTCCAGATCTTGCTTCTGAGAGTGACTCTGACATCCTGGCTCTTGGTTCTGAGGGTATGGTAACCTATTATCATGATACAAAAAGAATTAGTAGCAAACATGTTGCTCCAATATCATAACTTAGGAAATATCTGATCAACCAGGAATGTAGAGTCCATGAGATCAATTCTCTCTTGTGAGTATCCTGGATGTGGTGCTATGATTTTACAAGATCCAGGCTATTGTTACTGC
>JAJEJO010041931.1:15367-30700 GCA_020662805.1 Glaucomys volans | reverse complement strand
GTCTCTTGACAAAATCTAGGGAAGGTACCTTAATCTTGAAACCATATTTAGCCTGTTTATCTGAATATTATTTCATAAAATTTTCATATATAATTATTTAATGTAAATTAAGTATCATAATCTAATATCACATCTGAAACATGAAACAGCCAAGCACTTTCACCCCCTCTTGGGGGACGGTGTCAAAATACTTCTGTATCCCATATTGTTAGCCTTTAAATAAGCCAGTACCTCCTGAATGTCCTCTATAAATAGAGCTAAGTTTTACTTCTTAGTGCAGAGAGTAATATAAAAAGTGTACAACTTATAGTAAGTTAATTTAAAAATAGTTAACAATATAATTAATTTTTTAATTAATTTGTTACTGTTACATAAGTTTGCAAGAGACTATTATTGAAAAAGCCTTAGTTTGGGGAGCATCAGCTTAGAAAAATGTTTCTTTAAACCTTATGTTGTAAAGACTTTTTTATCTGGAAAACACGAATAAAATTGACATAATAATACTAATTACCATGGTTAATTAAAATATAGCCATTCATGTTTCAATATTCATCAAATTTGACTTTTAAAGAGAAATTTAAAATTTGGAATGTGAGGTGTCATTTTCAAATAAGTTATTATTTAACAAATTGTACAAACCATAATGTCTTTGAAATTAGTATTGTTTAATAATAGAAATTCAACAGGCATAAGAAATCATTTTATTAGAATGAGAAATTAACGTTGTAAGCATTTTCCTTTTCTTCTATCCTTTAGTAAGAAGGTCCAATTAATAGGAGTTTATAAAAAGGTCTTTTCTATGTCTATAACTACCCTTTATCATAGAAACTTAGTAGAATTTAAAGACTAAAACACTTTTAATAACCTTAGCTGATTATGTCAATCATATATAGCCAATATAATTAAAAATAGCCAATTATATATCGCTAATTTACTTACATGTAAATATTTTGAAAATTATTTTGTACAAATATTGTTTTAATTTATTCAACATGTGAGAGTCTTCTATTTTATCACGTGAAAAAAATTTTTAGACACTAACATATTACACCTGATAGTTGAAGTGCTAGAATCTTTGTTCTTGATGAGAACATAGGGAATAAAGGAATTTGAGACTTTCTTTTTTGAGCAAAATTACTAATATGCCTAATGTTTAAATATATTTTAGTTAAGAGTATATGATGTTTTCATATTTAATAGATGATGCTCCTATTGATGATCTTTTAGCCTTCCATCCTTGTAAATCAATTAAGTATATCCTGTAATAAAAGCTTTGATAATTAGTTTAATTACATCAAATTAAAATTATTTATTTTTAATTGCAAAAGTCAAGATATCAAACAAATGTAAATACTAATATTAATTATTTATTTCCTGTTTAAAGAGAAACCATTAGAAACAAAGGGCATAGATCTTAAATATTATAGAAGTTAGCAATTTTGTTATATATTTAACCACCTGGAAAAATATGAATTAGTTAAGAAGCCTTTTTACCTGGAAAAATGTGAGTTAATAAGTATAAAGAAGTCTTTTCAAATTTTCAGTTGTGTACCTAATATAAATTGAATCATTCATTTATGTGAATTAAAGTTTTATGGATCCATATTTATTTTAGTTTAAAAATGTGAGCATGCTCATCGAAGTGTAAACAGATTTTGAAATCATGTAAATACAGTCACTGTGTGCACACATTTATAGATCAGCCAAAAATGGAATTTTTATAATTTATTGTAAATGAATCTACATTGCAATGAACAGACATGTGTTAAACATTGATTTAATTTGCCTAAGAATTTAAGATATAAAAAGAAAAACTTCAAAATAATTTGGGTTGCCAGCTTTTGTCTTGATGATTGTTATTCACCTTTAAAATCATCCCTAAAATGCAAAAATCAATCCACCAAAAGCACAATTAGAACAATTTTTTTAAATCAACTTCAGAGGAAAAAAGTATTTTCTTTCCCCTTTTTAAATTTTTTTCTTTTTCTTGGGTCTGAGTGGTATCCTAGTCAGTTTGCAGTTGTCCCTATTTACATTTCAATGGAAGCCTTCATTGACACCTGTAAGGCACTAAAATGAAGATGAGTGGTCCCAGCAAAAACTTGATGCTGAGGGCATTTTAACCATTTCTTATTTTTAGGAGAGATTTGACTGTCAAAGAAAATAATGAGACCTTATTTTCTGTTACTTTTGAGAAGGAAGCTACCATGCTAAGCTCCTTCCTGAGACAGGCCATTGGATATTGACCTGATTTGTCCATGGCTATCTATCCAGCAGTTTTGGGCAATGATTTTTAGGGTTGTTTTTCTCTCAGTGACAAACAGGTTAAATCTTGTTCCTCAGGTAAGCTGAGAACAGGGCCCAGAAATCAGGAAAAATTTTGATATTTTACAAACCTTTCCTAGAGACAGTTGCAATCCTAAATATTGAACCTGCTGATGGTATAACTAAGCTTTCTTTTTTGAGATCTTATAATTCCTATTAGCTAAGAAGTTTAGGAGCTCTGCAATGGCCTTTTGATATTCCTCCTGGGGGGAGGCACATAAAGGATGTCATCTCCATATTAGAGAACAATTACAAATGTTTTATCCTTAGTTAGGATTTGACCAAAGAGGTGAGGGCTATCTCCAAATCCTTGAGGCAACACTGTCCAGAGTAGTTGTTACAAAGTTTGAAAAATTTTCTTCTGGCCCCTGCTGAATTTGGCTGGGGTTTATAGTTTGTTTTTGTTCTTTTTTTTGACTGTGCAGGTAATTCTCTCCATGCTCTTTGTGCATATGCACTTATTTGAGCATAAGTTTGAGAGTTAATGTCAATTGTTTTCTCAAATCAGCAAATTGTTGTGAGCCAGTAAGCATATCCAAGGAAATCCTGAACTCCATTCAATTTATTAGTTGCCACCTGATCTGAATGATGCTCTATCCAATTGGATTTCCATGTTAAAATACTCACCTTCAGAAAGGCAGGAGCTAGCTAGGAAGAGCCAATCCTTAGGTGGCAAAACCTCATTCCATAAGGATTGTAAAAGACTTAATATGAATGGCATGTTCACTTCATACATAGAGCATGCAGATTTTAACTCCATTAATGGTGTAAAAGGAATAGACACATGAGTTCTTTTTGGTCCCTCAAAACTCTGAGAATCATTTTGCTCAAAAATAGGGTATAACCTGAATTCTGTTGATTTCTTCTCTGCTGCATTAACTGCGGTTGGAATTCTTGATCTTGTGACTTCAAGTTCTTCCCCAGGAGCAAGATGGGGCATTGAAATAGGACCTTTCAAATGAAAATTACAGAAGTTCCATGAAGATCATCTTCCTCTACATCTGAATGCTTTCCAGTCCTCTGAATAGAAACTTTGCCCCAACTGTCAGGTATCCCTGGGTCCACAGAAACATGCTTGGGACTAGTTTGTGAATCCTTTTCTTTTTTATCAACCAACAGTTCCCCAGAAGACAAAAAGGTTCTGGAGGAGTAGTATTTCTGACTCTTAGATCTAAAGCTCTTAACAGCATTTCTAAGAGTTGGGCTCAAATCTTCCAGAAACCACAAATCAACATCTTGGTACAAATAAAAGCAAGTTTCTATTACAGTCCAAACTCAATTCCCATAGCCTGCCATTATGCTTCCAATCCCTGTGCTATTTCTCTTTTCAACAAGAGGTTTGGCCCTGAGGGGCTCTGCTGAGCAGGAAAAGCCATGCCTGAGTAGGGAGCAGCCATGTTTTTAGTGGGCCTTTTTCTTCCCACCAGGGAGCAGGAACCATGCTGTTTCTGGGGGGCTGGAAGCCTTGGTGGGAACATTAATATTTTAACTAGGAAAGTTTCCAAGTAATTTCCCCTTCCTATCTTAGGGCTTTCTCTGAATTCCTGATGGGATGTTTTTGCACCTGTCTAAGCCAAGATAGTCCTCAGTATCACAGTCACAGAGATGCAACAGACCTGCCTGGCCAAGCCTGTGGTATTCAAAGCAACCAGGTCTCCATTTATATTTCAAGGACTGTAGGAGTTTTGTCCTTTCCACTGAATTTTCACTCTGGCTGAGTATTGAATATAGCTGAATAAATTTATTTTTATTTATTTCTCTGAAGATAGCGAATTCCCCAGGCTTAATGTCACACAATTAAATTCCCTTTTCTTTCTTACTACTAAACTTATTCCCATGCACACACTTCACACAATGGGGCTGAACATCTTTACCTTTCTTCTAAAGTCCTCTCGAACAGTCGTTGTCAAGGTGCCCAATATGGGGGTCCTCCCTGCCACATCCTGCATGGAGGAGAAAAGGGTTAAGTGCCAGAGGAGGATGTTGGCAGTATGTCACTCAATTACCCAATGTTACTCAATAAACATGCAAGAGCCAATGCTCTCTTTAAATGAGAGGGGGCATAATGGGTCTGGTCATACCAGCTCTGGCCTCTTACAACATGGAGTAGCCCAACTCTCTTATTTATAGACAGACAGGTATAGGGCAAGAACCAGGAGGAGCTGCTTCTGTGATGGACAGGGTAGAGTGGAGTTAGGGGAGCCATGCTCTTAAGGGAAAATTCCAGAAGGAGACAGGGAACCACTCCCATGCAGCACCACATGCCTCCTGGCAATTCCTAGAAGCCAGGCCTCTGTGTCCCATGGCTCCACCTCATCTGATTCTGCTAAGTAAGGATGGCTTCCCACAACACACTGTATTTCAAAGGCTTGGAACAAAAACTAAGGATGCAAAATATTTCACTTGTAAGCTTTAATATGAATTTAAAAATAATGTGTATCAATATGCATTTTCAAACTTTTATTTAAAAATGGACAGAAAGTTGTGTGCATTTGTTGCACAAGGCCTGATGTTTCTGCAGCATGTGTGCCTTGAGGAAGTTGCACTCCAGCTGAGTCATGGTGCACCACCTCACAGAGTCACTGATTTTGTGGTGAAGACACTTTTTCTACATCCACTCTCACAGTTTTTCTAGAATATGGTACCTTGTCATTAGCTGTAGTCACCATGCGGCAGGACAGAATTCTTGGACTCGTACTTGCCCCCTGATTGAACAAGGTGTTCTGTACCTACATCCCCCACACCCCAGCCTCTGGCAACTGCTATCACGTTCTACTCTCCACATGAGGTCAATGTTTTTTAGAGTCTACAGATGAGAATCTGAATAGGAAATCATGTGATGTTTGTCATTTCGTGCCTGGTCATTTCAGTCAACACAGTGTCTTCCAGGCTTGTCCCTGTTGCTGCAAACGACAAGAGTTTGGAAATGTGGCATACATAATTAAAGATGATTCAGCCATAAAATGGAGAACATATATTAAAAATATATATATATATATATTTTGTTTGTTTGTTTGTTTTGTTTTGTTTTGTTTTGTTTTTGTTTTTGAGACAAGATCTTGCTATGTTGTCCAGGCTGATCTCAAACTCATGATTCTCCTGCCTATTTCTCTTGAGTAGCAGGCTTAGAGGTGCAGGTCACCATGCCCAGTCTATAATATATTTTTACTTTTAAAAATGTCAAATTGTATGTTGATGGTGATCATATTTTGCTGACCTTGAGTTTATATATTATTACAATTAATTTTACATGAGTTTTACTTTTAAAATTGTGGATACTGGACAATTTAAAACCAATTACATTTCCCTTGTGCAGTACTAGTCTGTATTGTGGTTGGCAGGCTTTTCCATAGTATTTTCAGCATTGTGAGCAATAGAATCTCTGTCATACTACTCAACTCTATCATTACAGTGCAAGCACTCCTAGGTGACATGTATGTGAGTGGGCATGTTAGTCTCCTTTTCATGCTGTGGCCAAAATACTTGACAAGAGCAATTTAGAGGAGGTAGAGTTTATTTGGGGCTCATGGTTACAGAGGTTTAGTCCATGGCCAGCTGACTCCATTGCTCTGGGTCTGAGATGAGACAGAATATCATGGCGGAAGGTGTGGTACAGGAGAACTGCTCCATTCATGGTGGGGTCTGGAAGCAGACAGAGAAAGGGGACAGGGCCTCAGGAAAGAAGCACCCTTGCAGGGCATATCCCCAGTGACCCGCCTTCCCCAGGCACACCCCACCTGCACACAGTCACCACCCATTTAGCTCTTTGCAACTAGGTGGGCTGATTAGATTACAGCTCTCACAGTCCAATAATTTCCCCTCTGAACAATTCTGCATTAACACAGGGGCTTTGGGAAGACACCTCGTATTCAAACCATAACAGTGGGCTCGACTGTGGTGCAGTAAATCCTTACAAAAACCAGGCAGTAGAAGATTGGCATGTAGGCTATGGTGGTTGCCCCTTGGTCTGTATGGTCAATGTTGGCATTGATACTTCAGGGTAGAAGCACAGGGTGAAGTGTGGAAGAGAGGCTTAAACTAAGTCCTGGGGATAAGCAGAGAAAGCAGAAGAGGATGTCGTAGGTAGCATTGGCCATGGCTCCACATGGAGAATAAACTTGAACTGTTCACGGAACTAAAAGCATTATGAGGGAATGAGGGGGTGGGGAAAGGATGGAGGGCATTGCATTTCCATCCAGGCAGACCTCCTCCCAGTGGTGGTGCGGGGGGGAAGCCTGGAAGTTTCTATTTGCAACAGGAGGATGATAGGCTGTGTCTTCCAGATGTAAGTTGGTATGTAAAGCAATCCTCTGTGCAGTACAGGGACCTCTTTAGAGGGAGAGGCTGGGGCAGGAAGGATGTTCATGAGAAAGCCAGTGGTCCAGGAGGGAGATGTCAGGCTGGGTCAAGGCTTCACTGTGGGGAGCACAGAGAAGGATGTCACCACACACAAAGAAGGAGGAATCTGTTTTGGGCAGAGAAGAAATCAGGGAGCCCTCTCCAAGTTCCAGGTCCAGTGAGTCACTCATTGAGAGTAGGGGATGCAGATGGAAGAGAGGAAGCAGGTTATGTCATCTGGGGTCAAAACTGAGAGGTTCCTCCTTCAGCTGGGAGGTGGCAGATGAAGATTGGGTGATGGTGCATCCAGGTCAGGACAGGAAGCCACCCTAGAGCAGCTTCTCTGGAGACCACCCATATTCAGAGAGAAACCCACCAAAGAGACCATAACGGTAGGAGGAGAACCTATTTCCCACCAAAGAAGGGAAAACATTGTCCCTTCCAAACACAAATTCAGGTTTAGGCTTAAATGTAGACAAGATTTCTCCAGGTCACAGCCCCTCAGGATCTTTCTGTTGTCAATGCGGTGGTTCTGGTGAGGGTCACCGACCTGGATGTTCACTTGCACTACAGTCCCAAGTAACCCAGTGAAGAGCGTGAAATATCAAAGTGTGCGCACAGGCGCATGTGTTGTGCCAGCTTTAACAAATACCAATCAAATGATTTTTGTTTTTTTCTTACTCTTTTGGGGGAACCTGCAGGGTCTGCTGGGGTGCCTTTTGTCTCCTTCGCCAACATGGAGTCTCTCTTAGACGAGCACTTCTTCCTGGACCCTCAAAGACCCTGGGCCAAATCCAAGCAGAGGCTGAGGATGAATTCTCGCATCGATGGGGGCATCATGACCGGGGAGAGGAAGGACAACCTCTCAGATCCAGTTATCTACATCCTGGAGAATCTTCAGGTGGTGAAGAGATTCTTTCCTGAGAGACCTCTGTCTATCCACAGAGAACTTCCTGTTTCCCCAGTGCCCTTAGATCTCAGTTTTTAAAGTCAAATTTTTATTTGGAAGTAATCATACATTCTGTTGTAAGAAATAATACAGAGGACTCCTGTGCACCCTGTGCTGAGTTCCCTGGGTGGTGACATCTTGAGAACCGTAACACAGTATCAGGCCAGGATATTGGCATTGATACTGATGAGATGCCACAGCCTCCGTTGGCACAATGATCTTCCTTTGAGGGCCTTTAAAATCTTAATTTTTAATGGATATATGAAAACATAATTGTACAAAGCAATGGGGTATCACCTGATGTTTCAATATAAGTAAGCATTCTGTAATGTTTGAATCAGGTTTTTAAATTTTAATGACATAGGTTATTGCATATATTTATAGGGTACCGTTTGATAATTTTTCCTTCTCATTTTTAATTGTTGCATTATAGTTGGGCATAATGGTGGGATTCCTTGTCACTTATTTCACATGTAACAATACACCATCTTATCTGACCACTGTCCACCCGAGACCATTTCCCACCCCATCCTCTTTTCTCCCTTTGCTTTTCAGGCAACCCCCCTCCCCTCCACCTTGCTGGTCCCTTCTACTCTCTAGCTCACACAGTTGTGATAATTAGACACAGGTGTATGATGTGTAATGATCAAATCGAGGTGACCCCAATTAGCATCTCCAACTCTCAATCTATCATTGCTAAGTGGTCTGTTATTTTAAGACCTGCAGTAAATAGTTGCAGACTTAGCTCATTTTTAATGGGAGATGGCAGGGCAACAAACGTCTATGGTTTCTTGCAACTGGGATCCACACCCCAGTGCCCCTGCTGGAGAGCTGGCCTCTTCTCTCTGGGTGGCATTCTTCCATTCCCTTTGGGTGCTGGAAGGAATTCAGGTAGGAGGGGGAGTAGGCAGTGCCTACAGCAGCCCTTATTCTGCTCTGGAGATAAGCCTGGTACCCACCATGTGCCTCTCGTTTTCCTCCACTCCCTGCAGAACACATCCAGCACCTCAGGCCCCAAATGGCTCTTGAGGTCAGTCACACTTAGTCCTTTACAGAGGAACACTCGGGTGACCAGCCCTTTGCTTTCTCAGCCCAAGCACATGTCTGAGAGGCCCGTCTGCATTTCCTGGAGCACAGCTGTGGGGGACGGGCAGTGGACGCTGGCAGGCTGTGAGGTCCTGGAAGCCTCGGAAATGCGCACGGTGTGCGGCTGTGACTGGCTGGCAAACTTGGCTATCATCATGGCTTCTGGGGAGCTCATGGTCAGTCTGATGATTGGTTCTCTGGCTCCCTGAGTATATGGCTTCAGATCCAATGGGAGAATATTGACTGAATGTCTTTTGGAGTCCCGCGTGGCGTGGGGTGTAGTGGGAGCTGGCCAGGGGGCAGACAGATGAGTGTCCTGCAGTGCCCTTGGGGAGTTCATGATCTGGTGGGAAATGTGATGCTCAACTATAGAATCAGAAATAGCAAACCACACAGGTCAGGGTCTTGTTTAGCAGGCCTGCATCCCCGGCTGACTTTTAGTCTTGGGTTATTCGTTCTTACACACATTTCACAGGCTGGGAGGTTGAGGCTCACCAGCCTGCCTACTCATGCAGTTAGTTACTTTTTTTATTTTCTATTTTTCTATTTTTTTATTCATTTAATTTTGATCCATTGAACACAAATGGAGCACAGCTGTTGTTTCTCTGGTTGTACACAAAGTAGAGTCACACTGTCTGTGCATTCATACATGTACACCAGGCAATGATGTCTGTCTCATTCTGTTATTATTCTTAACCCACCACCCCGAACTGAAGCTAGTTATTGATGGAGTTGGGATATGAACGGGTGGGGGGAGGAAGTCTGGCTCCAAACTTCTCCTTTCACTACACTATACACATGGAGGAAAAGGTGTGCTTCAGTAACTTAGAGGCGTGTCCGTGGGAGTGGGTGATGGGTGAGGGAGGAGGTGAGGTATGAGGCAGCTGTGGTGAATGTGGACATGAGGTAGAGGAGAGGGCCACTCAATGTATTGGGGTGTCCCTGCCAGTCCTGCTAGAGCTGAGGGTCAGTTCCCTGCGAGGTAAGCCCAAAACTCTGTGTGGAGGATCATGTGGATTGGGATTGAAGGGAACTGTCCAGAGCAAGACTGGCCTCCTGTCAAGTCCCACCTCCGTCACTTCAGAGCTGTGTTTGCTTGGACAAATCAACCTCTGAACTGAATCCAGCTTTCTCCCCTCAAAACTGAGGATGAGAAGAAAATAATTAGTACAACTTACATGGTGTGCAAAATGTTACTGGCACACTTATAAGTTTTCTTTAAACTCTCCCCAAACAGCCCTACAAGCAGTTACTATTAATAACCTCTTTTTTACAGATGACTAAACTAAGGCATAGAGGACTTAAGTGTTTGTGTAAACCCATACAATTAGAAGCGTTTTGGGTTTTGTTTGTTTGTTTGTTTGTTTTTTGTGGTGCTGTGGATTGAACCAGGGCCTTGTGCTTGTGAGGTAAGCACTTTACCAAATGAGTTATTTCCCCAGGCCCCAAACTAGAAGAAACCAGCAGAATCGTGGTCATTTTAGTAGCTACATTGTGACAATGTCATACTGAAGAGCTTGTGAGAGAGTGCCTGGCCTATCTTCAGCCCAGAGAAAGTCATGAAGTTATGACTAAGGCTAAAATGAATTATGAAAATATGGCAGAGGAGGACTTGGCTTGTCATTTCCACTCCCTGAGGTTGCAGCATCCTTGAGTGTCTGCGGGTCAGTTGGGGTTCAGGGAAGGCAGCAGAAGTCCTTTCAGGTATTTCAAACAGAAAGGAATTTAATGCAGGGTATTGAAAGTGCACACAATTGCAGAGCAGGAGGAGTTGAAGTTAGGAGTCTGATACCTGGACTAAAGCTTCAAGGTCTCCCCTCCCCTGTGGCTTATTCCAGAGGTAAGAAGTTGCTGTCCTCATGCCTGTTGTCCCCATGCATTTGGGGACTGGATAGTTGGAATGTGGGGTCCAGGCATAGCTCACTTCTATCTGCAGAAAACTGGCATCTCCCTCCTTTCTGCCTTCCAGATCTTTATGAATGCATCTCATTGAGGGACCTAAGTTACATCCAGGACCTTAGCCCTGAGGGATTCTGGGAAGTGTAGTTTTTGGACATCCAGCCTAGTCATGCACAGGGTGAGACCAGGCCAGGAAAGCAGTGATGCTGAGGGACTCTGGAGGATGGCAGAGTTCGAAGTGGACAACATCTAGGTCATTCTGAGTGTCAGGTGGAATGAAGGCCTGAGTCCTTTCTTCCCATTCAGAGAGCTGGGTGGTTCTTCTTTCCTGCCTGGGGGAATTCTGATTCCATGCTGAGGCCAGTGGGGCTCTCCTTTCTGGCAGATGGAGTCCTCCTTGTCCATCATTAGCCACGTGGGCATGAGCATCTCCCTGGTGTGCCTCGCCTTGGTCATCACCACCATCATGCACTGCTGCACCATTTGCAGCTGCATCACCTTCCTCCACCTGCACCTCTGCGTGTGTCTCTTTCTGGCCAAGATTCTCTTCCTCATCGGTATAGACAAGAGCGACAACCAGGTCAAATCCCTGGGCTGTGTCCCCTTCCAGCCCCATTTTCTCCCCATCAGCCTCTGCTCAGCCCTACCAAGCTCCCTCCCCCAGGGCCTTTGCACATGCTGTGCCCCTGCCTGCAGCATGTGCTCCCCAGCTGCTCCCCTAGCTGCAACTTCCTGTGCTAGAGGTCAGATTAAGATCACTTCCCCCACCATGTTAGGAGGTGGTCCCTCCTATCCCTTTCTTGGTCAGTGGTCCTCACTTGTGGGGGTTTTGACCCTGGGGAGACCTGATGAGGTCCAGGCATGATTCTGACTGTCATCATGGGAGGAGCTGATACAGGTGGTACACAAGTTCTCACTTGGCACAGGACAGCCCCTGTCCGCCAACAGATGGGAGATAACAGTGCCGCACAAATGAATAGTACGGTGGCTGAAGACCTGTCCTCCTGTGTCACTATAGGCTGCTTCTTTCTCTGCTAATTCCTCATGCCACCCCCTCCCTCACTGGACTGAGAGCCTGGGGTGAGAATGCTGGCCAGCCCAACTGTCCTGCACAGGAGGTGCTGGGGCTTCTCTGGAGGAGTGCATCTCTCTGTGGGGTGCTGAGCTTCCTGCCCCTTGAGGGCTAGGTGCAGCTGGCCCTCCCCACTGCCCTCAGGTTGGCCCCTCCCTGCCCTCCCTTGGCCTTCTCCCCAGAAGGAGCCCGATGTGCCTGCTTCCTCTGCAGGTGGGCTGTGCCATCATTGCTAGGTGTCTGCACTACCTTTTCCTGGCCTGCTTCTCCTGGATGCTGCTGGAGGCCTTGATGCTCTTCCTGATGGTCAGAAACCTGAAAGTGGTGAATTATTTCAGCTCCCACAATGTCAACATGCGGCACCTCCGTGTCTTTGGCTACAGGCTCCGAGGACTGGTGGTGGCCTTCTCTGCCAGTGTGTACCCACAGGGCTATGGGATGCATCATCAGTAAGTGAAAGATCTCTTTTCCTGAAGACCCTACCGCCAGGGTTCAAGATGGTAATTATGTAAACAAGAAGAGCAATAACTTCAGCAGGGGTACTGCTTGACATCAGAGCTGTCGTGTGCAGTAGCATGGGTTGTGCATTTTACAAATCGAGGAGTCACTACTCCTTGAGTGCCCTATTCCAGGAAGAGGACAGTTAGTTGGCCTAACATGATTATTTTCCTTCTTTCACGTGTGTGTGTGTGTGTGTGTGTGTAATCACCTTTCTGCTGCTGTGACAAAATTCCTGAGAAAATCAACTTAAGGGAGAAAGGTGTATTTTGGCTTTTTGGCTTGTGGTTTCAGAAGTTTCAGTTCTGTGGTGAGCTGGAACCTTTTCTTCCAGGCCTGCAGTGAGGTGGAGACATCATGGCAGGAGGGCATGGTGGATAGAGGATACGAACTTCATGGCATGAGGGAGAGAGAGAGAAAGAGGAGAGAGAGAGGGGTACACCTGAGACAATATACCGTCCTCCAGGACCCACTCCCTTCAACTGGGTTCCACCTCCTCCAGCTTCCTTCTTCCTTCCCACCCTTCCTTCTTGTAAATAAGTGATGATGGAATGCCCTGGTCCTTGCCAGGCTTTCTGTGGGTTGCTATTAACAAGAAGAACAGAACATTCAAGCTCCAAATTCTCATGCAACTCACATGCAGCTGAACAACTGAAAAGACAATTTGTGAGACAACAGCTACTATTCAGCAGAGCAGAGCTCCTGGTCAGAAGGGTATGGGTGGGGATTCTTAGCTCAGAGTGGTCAGGACTGGCTACTGCATGGAAGGGGCTTTTGAGCTGAGATTTGAATGGCATGTTGTGTGGGTGGGGAGCTGTGCGCATTGAGGGGAAAGGGCTGCAGATGTTCTGAACCAAGGATGGGCTTGCTGGCCAGCACTGGGTGAACATTTCAGGAACGTTGGTGCAGGTAGATAGTCTGCAAAGCATGCAACAGGTCCAGAGGAAATGCATCGCAAGCTGCCCCATCATGAGAGTCTTCACCTGACTCTCCCTCCCAACATCCTCCAACTGTGGATCAGTAGGGACAGGGATAGCCTTATGGCCAAGACTCTAAGGCAAGTGTTCACACCTCCCATTTCTCTACACAGCTGCTGGCTCAGCACAAACAGAAGCTTCAGTTGGATTTTTCAGGGGCCAGTGTGCTTGATCATAACAGTAAGCAAATTATTTGGTGAGGAATGTTTTTGAGGAGGAGCCAGGAGACCCAGGCAATCAGGAAGTGCCAGGAACGTGCAAAGCCAAGTTCCTTGCTGCTTCCAGAAGCTTTCTTGTCTTCCTTGAGTCTTGAGATTTCCAAGTTAGAGAGTAACTTCTTTGATGTGTGAATTTTCTTTAATGCTGAAATGCAAAAGCCTTTGGAGCAACCACAGTCTTATCCATTCTCTGTGCTTCAGAGGAAGGTCTCTGTCGGGGTTTCCTAGGCACACACAGTGACGGGGAAGGTGGTAGGATATTAAGGGCAGTGATGGTGTCCTGGGGACAGCAGGGAGTGAGCTGAGCTGAGAAGTGGTGGGCAGAGGCAAGGGGAGCTGGGGGTGCTGAACCCAGTCTCTGCCTCCACCCAGCCTCCACAATGTTTCCAGATGACATTTCTTCTGCCTGTCCCTCACAGTGGCTGGATTCCTAGTGTCGTTTGTGATTTTTAATTGTGATATCATTTAATTGTGAACTAAATCTTGGGAATGCTGGAGGATACATTCTTCCAGGGAGGTTTTGCTCTGATGTCTAGTAGATTTGGGGGACATGTCCTGGTTTTCTAGAGCTGCGAAACACAGAGAAATGTAATTTTATTGTCTCATGGTCCTGGAGACTTGAAATGGAGCTGCATCCCCTGACAGCAGTAGGGGTCCTGTCCTCTCTCCTCTTCTGGGGCCTCCTCCTTGGTGTGGGTGGCCATCTTCTCCCTGTATCTCCCACACCATCTTCTCTCTGTTCATGTTTGTCCCCATCTCTAAATTTCCCCAATGGATAAGGACACAACTGATGTGGATCAGGACACACCCCAATGACCTTGTCTTAACTTGATGCCTCCTGTGAAGGCCCTGCCTTCAAATAAGGCCCATTCTGAGGTTCTGGGAATTAGGTCTTCAGCATGTCTTCTTTGGGGGAGAAGTTATAATTCAACCCACGGAGAGTGCTAACCACAGGAAACAACTTTAAGTAAACCCTGCATCTCGGCTTCCCAAGCTTAGATGTTAGTATGGATCTGAACTCACTCATGGGGGTCCATAGTTATGCTCCACTTCTCTTTCTCTGTCTTGCCTCCCTCCTCTTCCTCCTATCATCTTTTTTATTTTCCCTCTCCTCTGCATTAGATCCAAAGGCAACAGAAAATGTTGCTTTACTTCCTCTGTTTTCCAAAATTATTTTCTAGCTGACCCTTTCTGTGAGGTGCACCCTGAGGAACTAAACTGAGTCCAGATGAAGACCCTCGCTGGGATTCCTTCTGAGATCCTGTGGGAGGGCAGCAGGGGTCCACACAGCACTGCTTTCACAAGACCAGGGGAATGGTGGGGCGTGGAGAGCCTGCAGGCAATGGCAGGGAGGTGGAAATGTGCCCCTGTGATCTGGGGAGTGGGGTCGGGCTGATGGGGTGTGGGTGTACCAAGGGCCTGGACAGGGGCATTTCTGCATTTCCTGAATTGGAAGCAGGGTTATTGTCAGGTATTAAGCCCTGGTGTCCTGGGGCTGGCTTTCTGGATTACGTGCTAGAGACTGTAGGTCAGAGTTCTGGTTCCAGATATGCTGTCCACTGACCATTTATGTGCCCATCCCTTGATCCTTTCTGCTTGACCTTGTAGATCAACTTTATTTTCCTAACCTGGACGCTGTGCATCCTGAGGCAGAAGCTTTCCAGCATCAACACTGAGGTCTCCACACTCAGAGACACCAGGTGCAGTTCCTTAACGTCTCTAAGGCCACTTTGCTCGTCTGCAGAATGGGGATGTTAACATTTCTTGCTTTATGAGGCTTATAAAGTCTTTACCACAGTTTTAGGAACAGTGAGTGTTTTGTAGATTCAATAATTAATACATTATCTGTGAATACTCAATTGTACATATTCATAAGTAACAGATTCATGTGATTTTATTTTTTATATACATTTTCATTAATGATGTCCTGGATATTTTCTCATTTAACTAGAGATTCTTCTGCAATATGTA
>JAJEJO010041931.1:0-15267 GCA_020662805.1 Glaucomys volans | reverse complement strand
TTTATTATCTACGTTATGATTCATGTTTTCACATTCCTGTGATCATCTGTGTTCCTTGACTTCTACACTTGGCTAGGTTCATCTTCAGATCTGACCACAGCCAGACATTATCTAGATTTTCTTTTCTTTTTTTCATTATCTAGATTTTCTTGTCAGCAATCTAGGGATGGTTTTTGCCTCTCTCCTTGTCAATGTCTAACTCCTTATTTATTGCAAATGTTTTTTAAAAGGCAATACAAAAACATATAACATACAACAAAAATTAAACAGTCAACCCCACTCAAGATGAAATTCCCCACTTCAACAATTTGAAAGTGACTTTGGGTACATTCTGGGTTTGACACCCACTGTGCCTGCCGGCTTCCAGGGTATTTTCACAGCCCAGCACCCAGGCATCTCTGCCCCCATTAGCAATTCTTTCTTTCCTTGGGAACCCGTGGGTCTCCAGGTCTGTCCCATGTGAAGTGTCAATGCCAGCCACTTGCCCTCCCTCCCATGGGGGAGAGGCCCTGGACACCTGCTCTGAAGTTGGCTGTGTTCCCATGTGCCCAGCTCATGGCACATGGACATGCAGCTGTCAGCAGCTCACAGAAATGCATTTTGTGCTGACCTCAGCTCCAGGCACCTTTCGGGTGTGTCCACTCACCTTCCTGCCTGGAGAACAAGCCTGCAGTGCAGCTTTGTGCTGTTATCACTTTATCAAAGCCAGGGAACCAAGGCAAGTGAGGTTTGATAACTCACTGAGCCAGCGACAGGATCAATCAGAATAGGAACACAGGCATCTGATCCAGAGCCTGGATCTTTACCCCAAACACCTGATTACCACTCTTGTCTTATTTGAAAAATGGCCTTATAAACTGCCATCTGTATGAGTTTGGGATTCTGGATGTCTTGCATAAATGGACTCGAGTGGCACCTAGTCTTTGGAGCCTGGCTTCTCCTGTGCAGGGCTCTCACACCTCCAGCCATGAGTCACAGCTCCTCCATATCCTGGTGGAGCACTACTCCATGAATGGAGCTGCCCCTTTTTCAGTCCACTCACCTGTTACTGAACATTTGGGTTTTTTCCTCCTGAGGCAGTGGGCATGGCGAATGCCTGTTCAATAGATAGAGTTTCTCTTTTGAGATGGTAAAATCAGCTTGGAGTAATATGGTGGGAACTGTTGCATGAAGTTGCTGATGTACCCAATGCCACTAACCTGCACGCTCTAAGTAGCCAGAATGGTGAACTGTGTCTTAGGCGAATTTTCCCTCAATAGAAGAAAAGCTTCATGGCCTCTTATACTAGAGTCCACAGTTCATTTAATATGTTCCATTCACAATGCAGGTCCTTTGGGTCTTTCATACTGCAAATAAAAATTTGTTACATACACACACACATCTCAATACTGGTGAATCTTAGACCTACTGTATTTTAACTGCCTCTAGGATGTGATTTCTCTATACCTGCCATGTCAGCTCTCAGACCCACATGCCTACAACTCTCCCCCCAGGTTGCTGACCTTCAAGGCCTTTGCCCAGTTCTTCATCTTGGGCTGCTCCTGGGTGTTGGGCTTCTTCCAGATTGGACCTATGGCAAGCATCATGGCACACTTGTTCACCATGATAAACAGCCTGTGGGGGGCATTCATCTTCATCATCCACTGTCTGCTCAGCCCCCAGGTAGGTGGCTGCACACCACCTCCACCCCATCCACCCACCAGACCCTGAATGCCCTCATCCACCTACAGGACCCCAATCTCCCTCATCCACCCACAGGAGCCCCACCCCCCTCATCCACCCACAAACCCCCACCTCCACCCCCATCCACCCACTGGACCCTCCACCTCCATTGAACACCTCCAGCCCTGTCCACCTACCTCTGTCCACCTGCGCCCACCTGTGGCAGAATCCGTTACTGCATCTGGGGCACCTGTCCTCCTGTGCTGTGTCTCTGTCTCAGGTATGGGAAGAATACAGGAGGTGGCTCACCGGGAAGACCAGACCCAGCTCCCAGTCCCAGATCTCAGGGATCCTGCTGTCCTCCATGCCCTCCTCATCCAAGATGGTGAGGGGCTGTGTTCCATGGCTCTGGTAGAGGAATGTTGTGGCCAGGCAGCCCCAGGAGCTAAGCCTGAGCACCCGTTGGCCAGCCCAGTGAAGCTTGGGGTGGGAGGCCAGGGTGGGAGGCCAGGGTGGGAGGAGGGCTCTGCCGCTCACTCTCTGAGCAACCTAAGAAAGGGTGAAATTGACACCTGCACAGGTATAAGCTGAGCATATGTTAAGGGTTTTATTCTGTTCATTATCAACAAGGGGACCAGGTCGATGTTATAATTGTTCTAAAAAATGCCAAGAACATAGTACCTGCAATACTCCAAAGGCATAATGGGTTAGAAATGTCCAAAAAGCAGTTGCAAGAACAATGCCACAAAGAAAATTGGAGTCACCCCTTATCACACCACAGGAAGATGCCAGTTAGTTTTGGCAGAATGTCACCAAGATCCAGTGGCTTAATTATACAGGAATTATTTTTCTTGAAGGAAAGAGTCCAGCACTATGTGTTGCTGTATTGCTTCTATTAGTGATGCTGTAAAAGATCCATACTCTGCACTGGGGATGCAGCTTAGGGACAGAGCAAAAGCTCTGTATGTGTGAGGTTCCATATCCAGTATCTTGCAGGGCATGGGGGAGATGTAGGCTCTCCACAGTTTTCTACCTATCATCATGCTGAGTTTTTATCATACTGTTTTCCTTGTGGCAAAATGGCTGTCACAGCTCCAGACATCACAACTACATACAGGGCAAGAAGAGGAATGAGGCAGAAGCTACTCTCCTTCCATGCTTCTCTCTTTACCAGGGAGTAAAAGCTTTCCCAAAATCCTCCTAGTAGATTTTTCTTCACCTAATTGGTTAGGAATATGTAATGTGACTACTCCTACTTGCAAAGGAATCTGAAAATAGAAGTATTTGGTTTTGTGGCTTCTAGAATGCGAGCAACCTTTGTAGGAGAGGCTGTGAACAGCTTTTGGGTGAGCTAGCAGTGCCTGCTACACTGAGGACAATCATTTCTCAACATTTCCATGTTTATTCTGGTAGTCTTTGCTGCTATATTTATCTTTGTGCATTTTGGTAAGACCCATGGCTTTAGATATGACCTGTGAACTCACTTTCATATTAGTTACCCTTCAGACTCTGAGGAAGTTTTCTTTTCTCTCTAACAGGGTTAAGGACTTGTCCTGCTTTCGAATACTCTATCATGGAACAGTCTTCAAGAATTCCAAGTGCCTGCAGGAGCCTGGGCTGAACTCCCTTCACTGCCTACTGTGGGCACACAGGATCTCACTGGCTCTGAACTCCCAATTACTGCTCCCAATTACTGTTTAATCCTCTGCAGCTTGGAACTCCCCATATTTCTAGAGTTGGTGGAAATGACCGAGAACACATGACCAAAGGGCATCCCCCCTCTGTTGGTTGGTGCCGCGGAGCTCCCAGCTTCCCTCTCTGCACCTGTCTATGCCTGGCACAGAGCACCTTTTAGGAAATGACTGGTTGTCTGAGTGAGGTACCCTGAAAGAAATGTTCTTCCTGCTTTTAAAGAAATGATCAATAAAACCTAATGAAAACCCCAGGGACCCCACATTGCGTAGGCAGAGGCTTCTTTCACAGACACTTAACAGAATTAAGCTAGTAAGTGGGAGCTGCTGATGGAGCAGAGTTCTGGGGTTTTCTGGGGAGAAGCACATAGTGACGCACCCTTTATAAAGTGCCTCAGTTTCCAGGGTGTCCAGGTAGCCAACAGCTCCCTCATCTTTGACAGACACTTCCTTAGGATTGGGTAGGATTCTTTGTTCTTTGAATCTTGTGTGTTAGGGGAGAGAAGAAGGGGGGAGAATAGAAACTGTAGACATCCTCCCTTCAATGGGCACTTGAAAACCCTCCTACTCAAAGTGTGGTCCACAGACCAGCAGCATCACAAGCACTGGAGAGCTTGCTGGTAAAACAAGTCTGACGTCAGACTCCACCCTGGACTGACTAGCTCAGAGCCTGCCTTTTAATGTGATCCCGGGACCAAGGAGGCTTGGGTGCATGGGCGTCTGAGATGGACATTCCTCTGCTCAGCGTGTTGATGGCAGGGCTTGTCCTGGAAGCCAGAAGGAAAGCCTTCTCCTTGAATTTGAGCCTTTGCACCTGCCTTCTCTCCATTGGAAACCTTCCCCCACAAACTGCTAATATCTACCTTCTCTTGAGTCTCGCCTTAAGCACACTTCCACTAGGAAGAGTTCTCTGCATCTGCTGAGGTAGGTATCATCTTTGTACACCTCCTTGAACATCATGTTTTCTCACCCTATATTGTAACTTTCTCTTTATTGGTCATTTCCAACTTAAAATGTGTCTCCAAAAGGATGGAGATTCTTAATAAAGATGTTGGATGACTGGATAAATGGATGATCACTCTCTTTTCTGAAGATGAGAACACTGAGGCCCAGAGAGGTTAAATGCCTATCCCAGGGTCACACAGCTGTAGGTGTCCAAGCTGGCTTCTGAGTTCTTGACCACAAAGCTCCTCTTCCAGACCCTTCATCCCTCACCTTCTCTCCCTTTGCAAGATGATACTATATATTTACTTTGAGTCACCTTGACACTTAGGATTGTAGCGATGTGCTGAGTTGGGAAGTTTGATAACCACAGGAAACTCAGCAGGTGGAGCCTTTGCTATTCTTAGTTCTAGGATGCAGGATTCTGAGTTGATGGCTGTTTATAAATGGCTTTATGGGAACCACGTTGGTCTTCCTGGGTTGTGTTCATAGTGCTCAATGGAGAGGTGACAGAAGTAAGGGACATAGGAGCAGGAGATGGCAGTCACTCACAGTCACTGAATGAGTCCTGGGCTTGCTCTGAGAATGGTCTCCGCCGTCCACACCCCTTCCTCTTACTCCAAGGTGGACTTGCATCTGTGGCTGGCCTTGGCCAAAATTGTGTGAGCAAGTGGGCCTCAGGCAGAAGTTTCAAAACTGTGAGCGTGTGCACTTGGGTGCGCTTCCCTCCTGCCTCCCACCTCGTCCACACTGTTTTCTGACCTGGCAGCGAGAACACACCCAAGCTCACCTGTGGGCAGGTGCAAGCAAGCCAGGCATTCAGGTTTCTCCAGCTGAGCACAGTCAGCAGCTTGGCAACCCCGTGGGGCCACCAAGACATGGTGTATTTCTTGGGGACACTCAGCCTCCAATTGCTCACTGAGGAGCAGTATTTGCAGCAACTGCGAAGGACACAGCAAGCAGCCAACTGACTGTGACTGCATCATCCTGTCTGTGGTGGAGACACTTGGAACTGAAAGGAGGGGTCTGGCTTCATTTTCTCGGAGCAGGCAGGACTGACTGTCCTGTCCATTAGCCTAGGTCCTTTAGACTCGCATAGGGCTTGGTCAGGTGCCACTCCACTGTCACATGTCGGTCTAAAATGCAGTTGCCTTCATGATCTCTGGGTTTCCAAGTTAACCTGTGACTGCAACCACAGGAAATCTTGTTTTAAAATGTTTATAAGTGTAGCTGTATGGGGTGCCGAGGGATAGTTCAGTACGTGTGCACAGAGCATAAGGATCAAATCAGGTCTCATAACATTTTCCATCACCGTGTGATGATTGTGTTTGTATGGCACAGCGTGATGTTTCAGTACCTGTGAGCAAGGGTACCAACCAAATCGGGGTGGCTATCATTTCCTCTTCCTTAACCGTTTCTAAAAGACCTTTAGAAAGTTACAAGGTAATTGTACGTGCTTATGGGACATAGCGGGACATTTCTTTTTATATCAGTGCATCATTATTATATCCCAATGTGGGATTCACGGTGACACACATGCAGGGGGCAATGTGGTCAGCTCCATGGTGAAGCTCCTCCACTTGCCTGCTGCCCCCTCCCCTGTCCCCCTCTGCCCCCCTTCCTCCCTGTGGCTGTTCTCCTTTTTTCATGAGATTCCATTCTAAGATTCCTTCTCTCTATCTAGCTTCCGCACTTGAGAGAAAAATTTGACCCTTGACTTTCTGGGTCTGTCTTATTTTACTTGGTGTGATGGTCTCCAGTTCTATCCATTGAGCAGCAAATGTCATACTTTCATTTTTCCTTGTGGCTGAGTAATATTCCATTGTGTACATATACCACATTTTCTTTATCCATTCATCTGTTGATGGGCACCTAGATTAGTTCCATATCTTGGCTGTTGTGCATTGTGCTGCTATAAGCATTGAAATGCTGCTGTCACTATACTATTCTGATTTTTAGTTATTTTGGATCAATACTGAAGAGAGGGATAGCTGGGTCATATTCCATACCTAGTTCCATACCTAGTTCTTTGAGAAATCTCCATCTGACTTTCCAGAGTGGTTGCACTAATTTGCAGTCAACCAGGTCTGAGTGAACCTTTCCCCACCTCCCCGCCAGAATTTATTATTTGCATTCTTGATTGTTGTCATTCTAACCAGGGAGAGATGAAATCTAAATCTATTTTGATTTGTATTTCTTTGATTGCTAAATATATTGAAATTTTTTTCACATAATTGTTGGCAATTTGCAGTTTTTTCCTTTGACAAATATCTACCCAGTTCCTTTTCCCATTTACTGATCGGGTTATTTTGTGCTAAGATTTTGGAGTTCTTTATGTATTCTGCTTATTAATCCCCTATCAGAGGAGCAACTTGCAAAGATCTGCCATTCTGTAGGCTCTCTTCACACTGTTGTTTCCTTTGCTGCCCAGAAGGATTTTGTTTTGATGCTGCCACACTTACTGATTCTAGATTTTATTTCTTGAGCTTTGATATTTCAGTACATGTGTACAATATGTACTGACCAAATCGGGGTAGTCAGTGTTTTCATTTTCTTACCATGACTCTGTGTTTGGGGTCTTCAAGCTCCCCTCGTCCAGTTATACATGAAGTATACAGCAGGCTCCTGTGAGCACCAGTCACCCCACTGTGCTGCAGAACTCCAGGACCTACCCTCCTAATGGTGTTCTTTTCCCCAGCACCCATCTTCCCTCCCTGTCTGTCCCCACTAATCATGATTTTGTATCCCAGCCTCTTAACAACCACATGTAAACGAGAACATGCAGTATGTCTTTCTGAGTCTGGCTTATTTCGCTAACAATGATGTCCTCCACTTCTGTCCATGTTGCTGCAGATGGCAGGATTCTGTCCTGCTTTAGGGCTGAACAACACCCCACTGTGTGTCTGCACCACATTGCAGTCAGCAGTTCCCAGTGGATTCCTTCACCCCTGTGATCTCACTAGTCACCACTAGAGGGGGGACAAGACAACAGAACCGAAGGGTTCTCCCTCACAAATTCAATGTGACACAGCTGCTGTTATAATCCAAATAACTTATGGTCCCCGCCCCCATACAGGTTCCTTTCACTCGAGAAATATTTATTCACTGTCCACACTGTGCTTTTACCTCTCAAAACATTAAAGAAGCTGAAAAATTTCGAATAATTGAAAAGTAAGAGTTTTAGGACTCAAAACATTATTTCAAATGTCAATATTTCATTAATCCCCAAACCAGAATTATTAAAATTGTACTTTCCTGGTTTTACTAGAAGTTAAACTCACCAGTAATATTTTCAAAATCAATTTCTGGATAAAAAATAACCATTAAAAATATCCTTCAGCTTTGGATCTGGGGTGTAGGTCAGGGCAGAGTCCTCACTTGGCTGGGTTCCATTCCCAGGTCCCCCAAATAAAATATGCTAAGCAGCCGCAAAAAAGAAAGAAGTCCCGCCATTTGCAGGAACACAGATGAACCTAGAGGACACTCTGCTGAGTGAAATAAAGAAGACCGAGAGACAAATGCAGAGGGGTCTCACCTGCCTGTGGACCCTCAACCCTTATGAAAGTCACATAAACAGGGACAGAGTAGTGGCTGCTGGGAGCAGTGTTGGGACAAAACCTGGTGTGAGGATGTGGGTCAGAGAGCACCGTGAGGAGTCAGGGCAAGGAGTCCGAGACCCTGCACATAGCATAGGGCCTGCAGGTCACAATCGTGAAGACTGGAAATGTGCACGGAGATGATTTTAGGGCTTTGCCAAAGGCATGCACACAAGACAACTAGGAGGAAGTGGGCTATGTCAGTGCTCCTGACTGCTGTCGTCATCTGGCCTCATGTATCCCAACATCATGGGGTGGCTCTACTTTCTATTTTTTGAGGAATCTGCAAATAAAGTTCTAGTTTTAATTTTTCAAGGAACCTACAAATTAAAAATCGAGCAACTGCCTGATCTGGCAAACCCACTGCTACGTATGCAGCCAAAGGAACTGAAAATCGCATCTTGAAGAGGCAGGTGCAGTCCCTTATTCACAATATTCCAGGTCCCAGAGTCGTGAGTGCCAGTGGTGGAAGCCTCTAGAAAGAAGAAAGATTGAGGAGATAGTTGTTCATCCTGAATTGAACCCTACACAATGTGGATGTGTACTGAAATATCTCAGGGTGTCTCATAAATACATGCACTTATATGTTTCTCTGTATCAGTTAAAATAAATTTAAATGCATCATGTGATTCATTTTAGGTGTAAAGAATAGAAATAGACACATTGAAATGCACATGGATTTTGCCTCAGTTCTGGGTTCTGTGAAAACCCAGGAGGTCACTGTCAGGTTTGGATTTGGACAGACTTTCCTGCACTGATTGTGGTGTTTTAGATATTGCCGTGGCAGAGAATCTGTTCTGAGTACTTATTTTTTGGTTCCCTTTAAACTTTGTGTCTGAGTGTCCTGGTGCCCTGGTCCTGCCCCAGCTGTATGTTTCCAGGCACATTGGCAGCCTATTGTCCAGAAAAAGTGCAGCATTCTTAAAATTGCTTGCTGAATTCTGCCTGCTGTTAGTCTCTGTCTCACCTGCCGATGTGCAAGTAGGTGCAAAATGTACAAAGGGAAATTCTGGTGTCTGAGCAGAAGCAACTGTTCCAGGTTGGTCTGGAATCTTTCTTTCCCCACTTGCATGTAGTTTTCAACTCCTCAAGCATTTTAGGATGCTAATTTCTGGATGGCTGCAGGGTCATTGGTCCAAACATCATTATGTAGTTTACCAATATCCAAATTCTCAGAGCCACAAACAACACTGCAAAGAACATCTTCAGGTTAAAATGTGAAGACCTTCATAGGAGGTCACCAGAGAGGAAGCTGATGTGCATCCCTCAGCGACTGATTAAACAGAGACACTTATAGCTCTGCACGAGTTGCCAAAACTTTCTCAAAGTGCAAACAACATGCTGTTAGGAACGTGGTAATTTGAAGTTTACTAAAGGAATTGAAGTTGGGATCTCCAAGAGATGCCTATGCTCCCACATCCAGAATATTGCACATCTCTATGTCCACAACAGCAAGAACTGGGGACAACCTGAGTGCCCATCACCTTCTGACTGAATAAAGAGAGCTTCCACTGCACACAGAAAAGCTTTCTGTTATTGGTTCTAAGACCTCTGATTGCCTTCCTGACTTGACATTTCTGCTGATCCTGCTTGAAGTCAGGGATCTTCTGTTTTCAATTCTCAGCATGAGCGGTTGCAGTCAGGTGTTCATTTACTTTGTCTCCACCTGGGATCCTTGTCTGACTTACCTCTGTGGCTCTGCTGCCTGTAGCAGATGGAGGCCACTGATTGGGTAGTAATATTTGTGGACTGAGGACATGCAGGAATGAGAATGTGGATCTGCTACGGGGTAACAAGACGTGGTTCTGCTATTCTGCATCCTGAATTACCACCCTTGCTTTTGGAGTTCATGGCAAGGTCATCCAGATGGGGTCTTTTGGCTTAAGTTTCCAGAAAACAGTAACTACATTAATTCTGTTAATACAGTCATGTGTATGTAACATTTGGTCTACGATGGGCCACACCTGTGACAGTGGTCCTGACGGGCCTAAACAGTGCAGCACAGCAACCATTTGGACAGCATTTCCATCACCTCAGGCATTAGCAGGAACTAGGAATGACTTAGGGTGGAGGGAGCCTATGCCTGGACACATGCACCCACCACACCATTTCACACCTGGGACCTGGGCACCTGTGGAGTGCAGTGCCTTGGGCACACACCCAGCATGGAAGGGCCACCATTTCTAATGTCCATAGGGGTGCATGGGTTGCTGCCTCCCACCCCATAGAAATCTTACACACTTGATCACTGGGAGTCACTCTCTTCCTGAAAGGTGCTCTTGTCAGAGATTCTCATGCTGAGTGTTGAGTGGATGCCTCCTGAGAGTGTTACAATGACATGGAAGGGATTGACATTTTCCTGACATGTGGAAGACCATTGTGGTGGAAGAGCTTTCAGGAGGACAATCCACAGATCTGTTAAAGTGACCTGGAGATGCCTATTTTTGGAACTATTCAGTAGGGAAACAAGTGTGTGCATTTGGGACTTAGGAGATCAAGGCAGGAGAGGCACATCTGCAAACTATTGGTGTACAATTTGTACCTAGAAGACAAATGGAAGTGGACCTTCAGCATTGACCTCAACAGTGACCTCCTTGAGAACAGTTTTTTCTGCAGTGGTGCACACTAAATCCTGATCAGAGTGAATTTGAGGAGAGAATGGGATTGAAAGTGTAGATATACCAAGGTTTGCCAGCTCCTTCCAAGATTTTTCTACAAAGAGGTAAAAGGAAATGGGCAACACATTTGCATCCTAAGTCCAGCTTGCTGTGTGACTTTGGGAAAGCCCCTCGCTTCCTGTGTCTGCTTCTTTACCTGAAAATGGATCTCTAACATTGTTAAGAGTGAAATGAGTTGGTGTATGCAGGGTCCCCTGAGCAGTGCTGAGGCACATGGCACACACCGAATAAAGATGCTTCATTCAACACCTTGAATTATCTTGAAGGATGTCCACCCCTTATCTTTTCCTTTGTCCATCTCAATATCTTAGGACGTGGCTGCCTTTAGCAGGTCAGAAATGTTGGCTTGGTCTGTCTGGCACCCCTGGTCCCTGCTCCACACAGCAGCTGCTGGGCAATGGAGTCATCTGAGGGTTTGCTGCCCATATGTCTGGGAGTTGATTCTGTCTGATGGCCAAGGCCTCAGCTGGTGCTTCTGCCTACTCCACCCACACATGTTCTCTCCATGTGGCTGCCTGGCCTCCTCAAATCATGGTGGCTGCCTCCCAACAGCAAACTCCAAAGAAAGAAGTGGAAGCTACTACTGGCTTAAGATCTGGAAGTGCTTAGAATATCTTCCTTCATTTCCTATTAGCCAAGGAGTCAGAGAGCCAAGATTCAAGGGGAAGGGACATTGACTTCAGCTACAGAGAGGAGTGTCAAAGAGCGTGCAGCCATGTTTTAATACCACCTGAGGCACCAAGCACACCTGGCAGGAGAGATCTGTGTGAACCACAGGAGATGACCTAACTTGCAGGCAAGATTCCATTGCCATCCAGGAGCCAGCAGGAAAGAACATTGGAAGATAGAACAGGACTATGTTGGTCTCAAGTCAGGGCTGCCATTCTGAGGATTCAGATGATGAACTCTGCTTGGGTCTTCAACGCTGTTCCCGCAGAGTGGAACACCTGAACCACGTCCCCACCCAGTCTACACACCTGTTGGGAAAATGAAGAAATTTTCCACACAGGTCAGCATGCAATAATCATCCTTTATTCTCCCCCATTATATATAAATTTAACCTTTTATACCCCTACAGAAAAAGAAGGCAAAAAGGCAACAGCAATGAAATCCCAGGAAAAAAAAAAAGGAAAAATTGCCAACAGCAATAGCTAGGGCAGAAGCGCAACAGCCAGATAACCATTCCTTGAATTGCACCTTTATCTAACATAGACTGAAACAAATCAAAACCTATCCTTTCTCAGGGTCAAAGAAACATTCTTGTTCACAGGCAATGTTCTTTCTCTATCTATATTTAACCTCATGGCAGAAAATCCCATTTGCAGGCAATTCCCACCATGGACTACAAATGTCTTGTTTGCAAGAACATCTGCAGACAAAACTTAACAATTTTTTCTTGGTAGAAAATCCTGTTTGCAGGCATATCCCACCAACGACCACAAGGTGTCTTGTTTACGAGAACACCTGTAGTTTATAAATTTTGATTCCCTACATCTCCTCCCTTCTGATTTAGAAAGAATGCCAAAGCTGAAGCGATTTGACAAGCCCTTTTGTTCAATTGCTGTCATTTCTTCCAGTGGAAGAAGACTATATTTAAAACAAAACAAATAAGAAAATTTATTGTAACATTCCCCAGAGAAATAGACAATACAGTAGAAATATGACCGAATGGATTAAGATTAGCAATAGTAGTAGTAAGTCCTTGAATGATGTCAGTCCCAGCAATATTAAGCAGTGTTTTCCTAAAAGTATCCATTATAGTTCTTTCTAATTCCATAATTTCCACAGTCAAATTCTGATGTCCATACAATTGTTTCTGAATTTTTTCCCAAGATTCACTGATATTATAAGGCACTGGTGTTATGCAAAATTGAGAATTCTAGTCACATTTCAAAACACTTCCTTTAGCCAAAAGTGTCACTTGATCTCCCAGCCAGGATACTGTATGTTGTAGGTTAAGCACATCTGTAACTAATTGAGAGTCCATCCTTTGTTGTTGCCATAGTATATGGGCATCTTCATGCCAGTTCCATACAAAATCAGCAGTCTGAAGTCCTTGATGAAGAGCAAGTCCTGATACAGCAGCGGTAGCAATGACAGAAGCAACTGCAAGAATTGAAGCAATAATAGCTCCTACCATTCTTCGAGAATGATGCAATAAAACTTGTTGAGCATTATATAAATGTGTTACAGATAAAGAATCAGACCAAGGACGTGTTAAATTAATAGGCATCCATAATTCTGTGTGGGCTTTTACAATAAGCAAAGAATAAGCATTTTCTTCTATATATTTCCATTTGCTTGTATTAACACATTGAGTCAAATTACAATCAACACATGAAATAGTTCCCCAAGTATTATTCCACCCCCAAGTATTATTCCAAGACCAATTCCCCATTAACATAGAATAAGGGAATTTCACACATGCAGATGCAAAGTACATTCTATTTTTATGTAAATGCACTTCAAAAGGAAGTGGATCAGACATCTTTAAAGTAAAATTACCAGTCCATACAATTAATTTACCAGATCCAGCCCATATTTTCCACATGTCTCCCTGTGGAATAGGAAACTTTATATGTTGCAATATAGGGGGCACCAAAGCATCATGCTGCATTCTAATTGTTTCTTTACCATAAGCATTTAATGTTCAATTATGACTATGCCATTTGATGGTATGATTTTACCAACTTTCTATAAATTCTGAATGATCTGGACTCCAATCTACAATAGTTAAATCTTCATGTTGTATAACTATTTAAGGATGATGATCACAACATTTTTCCCATTCCAAATGCTGAAGAGAGGCTTCAAAATATTTAGTAGAACATAATGGTAAATGTGTATAAACAAAATATTCCTCATTAGTTAAAGAAGAAGAGTTTAAATATTCCAGAGAAGTATTGAAGCCTCGAGATGAAATCATAACAGTAAAGACGGCAGTGGAAAACCCTCTATAATTAACTCAACATGTGTTAAAAGCATGTGAAGCATTATGAGAATAAAGAGGTAAACAGAAACGATGATGCTCTACACAAAAAGGAAAGCCTTCCATAGTTACGGTGATGTTAGAGACACTGTGAAGGTTAGAATGAAAAGAAACATCTTCAAGACCACCGCACTGCAGGGAAGGGAAGAAATTAGAAGTATCAGTACATATGTGCACTTCAGGTTCTCCCCAGGATACTCCACTACCCAAGGGTGGATTGGGAATAAATAACCAATAAGCAAAGGGATCAGCATAAACCAGGCTCAGCTGAGAGTTGATAACAGCAAGCATGACCAGTAAAATGTTAACAGGATTTAAAGGTTGATTCGCCTTCTGGAGAGTATGCTCTGCTTCCTGGGTTAGTTTTTTCATCTGCCCCCATGTCAGGGGATTCGCTGTTCTGGTCGCCATCGTGAAGTTTCTCTGCATCAAAAGCTCCTGAAACTGTCTGACGAAGGGATCACTCATCCTGTAACTTAAGAAGTCTGGATGGAACCCAGAAAGATGCTCCACCTGTTGAAATAAGAGTAAATCCCCTCCCCATATGATGTAACAATCCAGACATCCATTCCTTGTTTTCATTCTTGTACCAAATAGGTATTTTTAACTGTTTAAATAATGTTGATGATTCTCTGGAGAAATGCTTCTGTGCCCAGGGAAGGTCTGCAGCAGACCAAATATTTAGAAACTTTAGAGACAATAAAGTTCTATGAAGAAAATTTTTAGGTGTATAGGCTATCTCCATTTCCCCTTTTTTATTTTAAAAATATATTCACGAAGGTATGATTAGCCCTTTCAATAATAGCTTGACCCTGACTATTATAGGGAATTCCACAAGTATGCACTATATGAAAACGCTGTAAAAATTTAGATAATTTCTGAGAAGAATAAGCAGGAGCATTGTCAGTTTTAATTTCAGCTGGAAAACCCATAATTTCAAAACAATAACAAATGAGAAATAACTGCATCTGCTTTTTCAGAGGACAAAGCAGTAGCCCATTGAAAGTGAGTGTGTGTATCTATGGTATGATGTACATACTTAAGATGACCAAAAGAAGGAATTATAACAACATACATTTGCCAAATAGCATTAGGGTGCAATCCTCTAGGATTGACACCTGAAGGACAACTAGGGTTATGAAAAGGAGCACAAGAAGGACAGTCAGCAACAATTTGTTTAGCTTGTCGCTGCGTAATGTTATATCTTTTATAAAGACCTTTGGCATTAGTATGCTGTGATGAATGTTCATGTTGTGCTTTCTGCAAAGGAAACAAAAGTTGGTCAATATTAGCATTTCCTACAGCAATCGTTCCAGGTAAAGAAGAATGACATCCTATATGAGTAATATATATATAGAATCAGTTCATTGTAATAAAAGAGATTGCATATAAGCAAATAATTTTTCAAGTTCATTTCTCAGAGTTAAAGAAAGAGAAACAGAAGAAATGTAAGTGCAAACAATTACTGCATATTGTGAATCTGAAACTGTGTTTAAGGGAACATTAGGGAAATCTATTAAAACCATAACAATAGCCCATAACTCAGTAGGCTGAACCAAAGAAAATTGATGAGATCACACTTTTAATTGTTTAGTTGTCCTGCAGATGCTTTATTAGCATCTGTATTAACAGTGAGTCCTTGAAGGGGAACAGAGGAAATGGGGTTTTTGAGGATGACAGAGTGTTTATGAAAAAAAATCAAATATTTT